>JAYMSW010000060.1:0-34169 GCA_036897725.1 Erodium texanum
AGGGAAGAGAGGTGACTTGCGGGTCAAGTTTCTTGTTGTGTTTCCGACAGAGTTGAGTGATGAACAACGTGAGGGGGCTTACGAGATCCTTAAAGATTGTTGTTGAGGTTGTGATGTGTGTTTTTTGGTTTCAGGAATTGGATTGTTAGAGCATAATTTGATGGTGATCTTGTATATTTTAGGGTTTTTTTTTTGGAGATTGAGCTGTAATGAAAGATTTTCTTGTTTTCAATGCAGCTGTGGTAAAAGAAAACTTTGACACAAATAATGATTATTGAATGTTTTGATAAGGTTAAAATCGATCTCTCCAGAAATAGATTTAGTGCTAAAGTTGCTTCAGTGGATACTGATTTTTGAGAATTGTTTTTTTTTTTTGTCATGAAGAAGTAATATATTAAAAAAATACTGTAGAGTAGATCTTAGGACGGGGTCACTATCACAGGAAGAAGTACAAGAATAGAAAGCTGAGAGATACATAAAAAAAGAGAAAGAAGAAAAAAACAGTTCGGCCTATAAGACCCTCGGTCCCGAATGGAGCTGAAATATCATTCCCCGTGACTAGACAAATAAACAGTAATACAGGGGACCACAAGGGTGGATCTTCTGGCTCAGAAAGGCTGAGCAATTCGTGCCCCCTACCACCAAAAACCAGAGGTGGATCAGCCCTATGACATGACCCCGGAACAATCACTCACCAGACCCAGAAAGCGGCGAAGGGAGAAGAGGGGATGAATGGATGCGAGCAGCCGAAGGTGGATTTTTGGGAATTATTATGTTGGGTCTTTGTAAATTGGTTAAGAGAAAAGGTGGGCGGTTAGAATATGGTGTGTTGCTTTTGGAAGAATAGAACTTGTGATTATATTCAAAGGTCTGCTTTAACTCAATTGGATTTGTGACGGGATGCTCAATTGGAGAAAAGAGGCGGAAGAGTATATACATTGCTCCTCCTCTACGACATGTGGTCAGCACCAAATTCGGGTGGTCTAAAGGTTAATATTGATGGTGTCATGTTTACAACGGAAGGGAAGATAGTGTGGGTCCTTATAGCTCGTAATCACTAGGGTAAGGTTCTTTTTGCTCGAAGTCTTTTGTGCTCAAGTAAGTTGAAGATAGAATGAGCATAGGCTATTGGTTTCTGGAAGCGTTATCATGTGTCATTTATAACGGGTGGCCGCAAGTGATTGTGGCCTTTGATTGTCTTAATATTGTTCGAGCTATTGATAGTTATGCAATTTGGTCTAGTCTTATAGGTATGTTGAATGCTGATTGTAAAACGTTATTAACTCGAATAACTTCTATGCAGGTTAAGTTTGTTCCCTACAGTGCTAATAAAACAGTACACCAATTGGTTCGCGAGTTTCTAATTTGATATAACCATGCATTGTCATAATCCCATGCCCTGTCAGAGAGCTAGATAGCATTGTTTCAGTAGATATTTCCGCTTACTGCTTAATGAAAGGATATTCTCTTCGAAAAAACCAATTGCTCTTTATCTGTTTTTTTATTAATATAAAATATTTGTAAAATAAATTTAATAGCCCTAATTTTTTAGTCAAACGATAGACTTTGACTGGAGGGACGAAACTTCAGAAACAAGTAATCTAACCAATAAAAGGAAACCAAATAGGAAGTAAAAAAGAAGACAAGGCTTGATAATATAATCTGTTCACTATATATATAAATTGAGTTCACAATTCAAATCCAAAGGGTCAACAAAATCAATGGACTCATCATCGTCTTCTTCAGTGTACATACCTCTGTTTAGTCACGACAACGGTCAAGTCCGCTACAACATTCTAAGTCTAAAACCCAAGACTCTGCTTCAGCAGCAATGGCAGCCTCCAGAACTGCTTGTATCTGCAGAGCTCAAGAACAATGTTGATCTCTATCCCTTCATGGGTTGTGGCACGCTCGAGTCCAAGATCATTCTTGCAGGAGGAAAGGAAGCATACTTCAAATCCTTGAACATGAACTCGTATGTAATTGCATTCGATACCAGTGAAGCCAAGACTCGGGTTATGGATCCTGATTGTAGCATTGGCCCGATGATTGCTGGTAAAGGTGATGCTTTGGTTGCAGAGATTGACCGGAAGGTCTATGTTCTGAATGGCACTAAGTACTTTGGTGGGATTGATAATCCCTTCTTCGAGGTCTATGATCCATTGAAGAAGCGCTGGGATGATCTGCCAGATCCTCCCTTTGCCTCCATGAAGGTCTCGGGCGATCTTCCTCATCACTTCTCTTCATTCTCGTTCGATAACAAGATCTTCATCTCCATGCCTGGTATGAATCCCATGTATTTCGACACTCAGAGCTGTAAATGGATAGGCCAATGCAAGCTTTTTGAGGGCAGGAATTTCCCGTTCAGGAACAAAGGCGCTGCTTCCTTCTACGATAGTGCTTTCAAGAACGACTTTGCCCTGATATGCTTCACAGAACAAGGAGATTTGACTGCTTACAGAGTTTTGTTACCTAACTTGTCATGCAAGGCAACAGAGACACAAGTGCTTAACAGATCCGGATGCATAGTGCCTTCAAGCTTTCACCGGATGTCCTTTTCTGGGTGTTTTGCAGATTTTGGGGGCGGAGTCTTTTGCCTTGCTTCCACCATTGATGATGAACAGATCAGTTATGGAGATGTCGCTCTCTGTCTCACCACTTTTCGGGTTTCTAGAGTCCCACATGAAGGAGCGTTTCTGGAATTCAAAATGTTGAGCCATTATAGATACAGTTATTATCAGCTTGGCGACCAGATTGGCAAGATCATGGGTTGCTTCGCCTTGTAGAGTCCTCGAGATACTGCAGTATAGAACACTATTTGATTAGTTCATCAGATGTTGCAGAACTGAAATATAAATCAAGCTCGAGTTTTTAACTCTTTATATCGAACTTCACTGACCTTTTGGCTCATTACCTGAATTGCTCTTCAAGTTTCTCAATGTCTACTACTCTAAATTGCTTTTTCCGTTTCTTGCAAAATAAAATAGGGGATAATCTTACTCAGCTACCCTTAAGTACACACCCTTTTCAATAATCAACTGCTCCCAAGTTTAAAATGTTTTTGACTTTTGACAATTTTAACCTTACTCCGGCAACTTTTGATATGAAATGACAAAAATACCCTTACTTTTCATGAGGGTATTTTCGTCGTTCCACACCCCAAAATTGAGGTAAAATGAGATTAAAAACTCGAGGGGTTGTCAAAAACTTTTTGAACTTAAGGGTGTTAGTTCAGAATGGTGCATACTTAGGGGTAGCTGAGTGAGATTTTCCCTAAAATAGGTGCGGTAAAAGTAAAATAGAGACAAAGAACAAACTAATTCTTTATAAGGTTTAATAAATTGGATCAGTTCAAGCTTTTTCTTTACAAGATTTAAGGCGGAGTCTGACCTGGGCCTAACTGGTTCCTATAGAGGCTTCAGCTTCACTTCTGGCTTCATCAAAGGCTCGGTCTTGATCTCTTACATCCCTGAACATGGACAGGAACGTGTTGAGGCCTTCAGAGGAAGCTCCTCCTAGTATCCACAACAACATGGAACTGAACGAACTCATAGCCCCAGGGTTGGGATTGGGTTCTGCATGCTCTCCTGCAGCACTTGCTTGTCCTGGCCTGTCTGGGACAGGTCCGGGCCCGGGCCTGGCATCTGTGTTGAGTGGTGGGCTTGGATTTGTTGTGTTTAACCTTGTGATGTGCAAGGTCGAGGCGAGGATGGTTGAGGCTGTAATGTGGAAGTCCTGGTGCTGCTGAGCCTGTGACCTCCTGGTGTGCAAGAACCTTTGTAAAGCGGGTACCTGATATGGGTTTAGTAGCATGGAACAAATCAGGGTTGATTGAAGATAAATAACGACATACAGTATACAGTTTGAAAAAGTGATCAAACTCGATTCAGAACTTTATTTTGTAAATGCCTAGTGTAATAGAACATAATGGATAGTTAATACCTCAAAGCGGTTCCAGAAGTACAAAATGAGGTGCTGCATGAATGCAATAGTTGTAGAGAGAGCCAAATACGAAAAACCTGAAGAACAAAAAAAAACAATTGGAAATCCGGAACAATCCTTAAACTTAAAGAAATAAAAAAAACGATAGGGATAATCTCACAAATATACACTAACCTTGTCCAATTTCTCATTTAACTACACCGACTTTTAAATTTTCTCACTTAACTGCACTAAACTTTCACTTTACTCCATTGCGACAAGTTTAGTTTATTTTTGTGAGATTATCCCAAAATGATATGAAGCTACAAGATTGATGAGATAAAATTTGAGGACGTACCATAAGGATAAGAAAAGAAATAAATGTGGAAGATCAAAAAATACAGCAAAAAGAAGCGAGGGAAGAACTTCATTGATATTGGAGTGCGGGCACTGCAAATAAAGGATAAGCAAAATTGTCCGATCAAATAAAAAAGAATAAGCAAAATAATATTAATAAAGGCATGATTTGCACACATATTGAATCACATACAGTAAATGACATGTATTTAAGCATAGCCTACTGCATATAATTGATATGATATGAGTAACAATCAGGTAAAAATCATATGCGTCTATTGGGTTATAGTTTTTAACAATTGAGATGTATCTAAACTCAAGTTTGGCAACTTAAATTTACATTGGGAAGTTTTTACTTTAGAAAGTTCCAAATTTAAGTTTGGAAGCGTCTCAACTGTTAAAATGGTAATCCAATGGCTATAATTAGTTTGCAGTTTTCATATACTATGTGTAATAAGGAGAGACCTGACAAGTGTGAAGAGTTCACACAACCAGACAAGAACAAGGACCATGAAAGCCAACAGCTGATCATCATAAAACTCAAACAGGAAGAAGAGGATGCCAATCATGATCTGCAACCGCCAAAATAATAAACTCTTTAACAAAGATCGGTGTCAGAAAAGCGTCTAAAAAGAAAAAAGGAAAAATCAAGGACATATTATAAATAACTACCTTTATGAATTTCCCACAAACACATGAACCCATGGTGAGATTTTCACATAACGGAATCAAATTCAAATCAGAAAGTAAAGCGTGAGAATGAGTAGTTTCGAGATATTTTAAAATTGACACTCGCGTGTAAGTCATATGATGAAAGAAAAAAACAATTTTTTTGATGCTTCCATCTATTTTGTACGATGGTGATAGGTGAAAATTCATAAGGGTAGTCATGTGTTTGTGGAAACGTTACTATGGGTTCATGTGTTTGAGGAAACGTTACTATGGAAAAAACATTACTATGTATTTGTGGACAATATATAAAGGTAGTTATGTGCAATTAACCCTAATAAGATAACATCAGAAACTACTCAACAAATACGATATTTTGTTTTAATTTGTTTTAGAAATAATGTATGCTTACTGGTACAAAGACAAGAGATTCAATCACATGCACGAAGGTCAACTGAAAGGTTGGAAGTCTATGTCGCGCATGATGTTGAAGTTGCACAGTGAAATTGAGCATGCGAGTCTGTGTCTCTCTCAGTGTAAACGACACGGACATTGTGGTTGTGAAAAACACAAACAGCGACATCATGAGCACCCCACACTTCATCACAAGGTAATCTGAATGGTAAGCAAAAGAGAAGCATAACCCTTCAGCAGACAAGAAAAATCATGAACACTCTTGCTTTGAGCTTGTTCATGTAGCTACAAACCTCCGAATCTTGCAGGACTTTCTGGTGGGTCATGTGCATGACTAAGATCATAGAAATCCTTTGTTTGATGATTGTAAAGATAACCTGCATTTAAATTTCCAATGCTTAGACATAGTAAGATGTAGCTATGAACCTAAGTAGAACTCACCAACCAAATTATGATTAAACTTAGCTATAATCTCACAAGAGTACACTAACCTTTTCACCTTTCTCACTTAACTACACTTGACTTTTAAATTTTCTCGTCCAACTACACTAAACTTCCTAAATTTCTCAATTTACTATATTTTAGTAATAAATGACAAAAATACCCATGCAACTATCTAGGGAACACATAAAATTTACTAAAACAATGACATATTTTTGAAAACTAATGAAGGGTATTTTTGTCATTTATTACCAAAACAGCAAAACAGACACAGTAAGATGTAGCCTATGAACCAAGCAGTGTGATGGAACACAAGTTAAATAGTTAAATATAAACATGTAATGAAGTGCAGAAAAAGAGTTGACCACCACCTTCACCGGGAGAATCCAATATACTATTCATCAGGATAGTATCATATCCAACAAACCAGTTTATGAGAAGCTGCTGCCATCTGGAATTAAAAAAATAATAATAATCCTTTGAGATGGAATTATATACGCACATCTAAAGATTGCAGGCAACGTTGACCAATTTCTGACCAATTAGACCAAAATATGTATATAACCTGTTCCCAAAGCAGGAATGCTGAGGAGATATGCTAATGTTGGCAGTCCTAATGTTGTGCCGTGTTTTTGCTTCTTCAGGGAGAAAGAAATAGCCCTGCACAATGCATTTTTTGGAAACGAAAAGCATAAAATTAAATCAAGTTTTTTTCAAAAACTAAAAGGGAGAACTGTTGATTAGTAGTTTGAAATTATAATTTAGCGTTGATGTTTACGAGAAGCTTTATTAACCATAAGAGCAAGAAACAACTGCCCGAGTAGAATATTACCTTTTCAGTTGTGTATAAATAAGTTGGTTCAAATGCTTCGCTTCCCTTCTCAGGCCATATCACTGAAATAAATTCTCAATCATATGAAGTGTTCCAATCTAGGACAACAAAACAACGTAGACACCATAACTCCACGCCTTCCTCGAATCAAGTTTTATAATCCCAAAAGTCTAAGTCAAATTAACACCTAAAAAATTAATAATTTCTCCCTAACGGAAAAATCTCAGAACTGGAATGAGTATTAATGCAAAGCAATTACAGGTCAACTCCCGAAATAGTGGGTAAAGAGATGCAAGAAGTTACTCATTTACCTGCATGCAAGTTACGCCTGAGCACATGAAGTATATGCAACCACTTGGGAGCATAGAGATTTAGATGAATACCTGCAATTTTCTGTACTTTAAAGCCCAAATTCAGCAAAGATAGGATATAGGAAATTGATATATGTTCAAATAAGCTGCGAAATGAAAGGCGACATGGTGCACAAGAGGTGAATTAGCTATATAATAATGCTATGTTGGGACATAATTTTCCAATTTAAAATAAAAATGCAAAGCACTAACAAAACAATTTTGAAAAGAACTACGCACCCATAGACTTCCTGTTATTTGTGTTGCACATCCCCAAATGAATGATCGGCACCTTTGCCACTTATTCCCAAAATGAATAATTGCTGCGCTAAATGTCTCTTTGACTGTGAAAGCGGAACCATCACATTGCTCCTCTTTTTCAATTTTACCAAGTGCATCATCAACTATTGGCTTAGTTCTCTGGCTGCTTGTAGCACTGTCTGCCTCGTATTCAGGAGATCCAATATTGGTCTTCCAGAATTTCAGTGCCAATTTGCCCTGTTTGGCAGCAGACCAAAACTTAACAGCCAAAACTGTCAAGCGACTCAATACATCCTCATCCTCGTTTGAAACTTCTAATCTGTCTGTCACAACTTCCCTATTGGCAACACCTATAAATTTAGCTTCAGGCTCGTCCTGTGACCACAAGCCTGCACTAGTTATCTACACCAAGGGATAAGGATTGGTATTAGATGTTATGGTTTAGCTAATCCTGAATCAGACTAAATTTGTTTACGAAATAAGGAATAAGTCAGATGACTCGTTATCACTAAAAGTTACATAAAGAAAACTAAAAATATGAGCATAGAAGAAACTAATATAAAGCTTGAGAAACAATCAAGGACAGATAGCATATATCAAATAGGTCAATTGTCACTTTATTAACCTGAACATCTTAGCAAAATGCAGGTTATTCCACAAAATTTAAATAAAATTTATGCTCTAAAAAAAGCAACAAGGGCTAATTTCACAAGACAATGACTTATGCAATGAATGTTCAAACTTAGGATATGCATTATTGAATTCGTAATTTAGAAGCAATATGTAAAACCTCCAAGAAAAACCAGAGTTTTATGATGCCTTAGAAATTCCGTATAGTGAATAAGATTAACTTCAATGTGAAATGATGCAAAGTATAAAGAAGCAAAGATGAAACTAAAAGAAGATTATGTACCTTAATTTGAATAATTTGGGCATCTGCAGTTTCAACTCCAGAAAGCTCACTTGAACAGCCAGGCTTCACAATCAAAAGAAGCAGGTTAGAAATTAGAAGTGAATGTCAGGAAGAAAAAAAAGTTGTAGATGCTATGTAATTGCAAGCCCACAAGTAGCTAAGGATCAAAGTTAACAAGCTAAAAGGACTTTACGTGGAACCGTCTTATGGTATTGTTCTGGGCACAAACCTCGCATGATAAGGCTAAACCAGAAAATCCTAACCTATTCGGACTAATAATATATCATTTCCAAATCAACTCACAATTATCTGATCATAATCAGGAACAATATTGCACCTAATAGTTGGTTAAAACAACCCAATTCCAGTACCAGTTTATTCTCCTCTTCCCTGCTCTCTACCCCCACCAATTAAACTGGAAACTGTAAAGATGTACCACTTACCATAGCCATCATCAAAACAATAGAATAACACCAAAATGGGTCTGCTCTGTTACTGGTTTGAGTCAAAATAGTATTCAGCTAAAATTGGACAACAACAAACTAAAAAACTCTATCAAACTCACAATTCCAACACAGAAAAAGGAACCCTATAGCTCAAGATACAAACCTGATACCAATTTCAACCCAAACAAACACTCACTACCATGAAACCCAACAACCCAAAAGGACCCATTACCAAAAAAATCCAAAAAACCCAAATGGGTAAGCTCATTTACCCCCAATCGTCACACAGAACCGAAACCCAGCTAAAAACAATAGAAGCAAGCTAAAAAAATCAGCATCAGAAGCTCGATTCAGCTCGGGACAAGAGCGATGCCTGCAAGTAAAGACAATCCACGATCCAAATCCAATTACCTGTTGGACATAATTGGCGTGCATGAACACGAGCACGCTGAAGAGAATAATTGCTGTGAAGAGACACGTATACTCCACAGCATCTCTCACTCTCGTCGGCAGCATCTCCGACAGTCGCTCCTGAACTCGTATAAAAGTCTGCTCCGGATCCATCTCTCCCTTATATAAATACCCAAATCGAGAAATGAACAGATCCTTGAGCTTCACGTCGGTGTTTTGATTTCATCTGGCCCAAAATCTCATCTTTTGGTTTTTTGCTTTTGATCGTTCTCTAGACACTCAAGAGATTCAAGATATCTGTAACGGCTGTTCGGATAGAATTTTTTCAAGAACTCATATGCCTCTTTTTGTTTGATGGGTTGATCTATTGGGCCTTATTCGATAGTCCAATTGGATCGGATTCAATAATTTTAGAAGTTGGAACGAGTTTATGGTAAATATAAATTCTTGTCGGGATAGTTTTGCTTTATCTCGTCTTATACCCGATACATATGTTTCAAAATGTAGGAGCGATTCGAAGTAAAATACATTTTCCAAGACGAGATTAGAGAACACAAAACCCGATTTATTATTATTTTTAATTTGAATATGTATGTTTACCTCATTTATGTCACTTTACCTTTAGTCTATCATTAGCTAAAATTAATCATATAAAATATACCGTGAGCCAGGTTGTACATACTATTTGTACCATAGAGATTCGAATTGATATAATTAAATGATTTAATAATGTTGCAGACGACGTTATAAAAAAAATAATGTTATAGACAAGATATCGTATCGATACAATATACAATTTTAGAAGTTCAAAACGAATTAAATAATAATTACAAATTCCAACCATGCCCCATCCCATCTTATACCTAATATGTACGTGTTAGAGTGTACGAATGATTGGGAATAAGAGACATTTCTCAAGCCAAGATTAGAGATCACATAACCCAATTTGTTATTACTTTTAATTATACTTACCTGATTAATGTTACGTTATATTTAGTCTATCGTTTTAACAATTAATATTAATATAAATGTATGAACGTGAGTTAGCTTATACATATTATTTGTACGAATATTTTCAACTGAGATTCGAATCGATATAATTAAACGTTTTAAAATAATGTTTATATATTGAAGTTGACACAATCAAATGAATTGATTATGCCACTTAAGGTCACGTAAGTCTCTGACACGTCCCTATGAATGTGAAACCTTAATTATAAGGGCATTAGTTTATGATTTTAAGAACATAATGAGGTCATTTCAAGGACATATCTATTTCTCTCCCATCCTTGTTACTCAGTTTTATAGGTTTGAGTTGGAACAACAATGTCTACAGACAATACATGAATGTCCTCATGTCTCTTCCTTGGACCAAAATGCCCCTACCGTTGATTTTTCTCTTGCTCTCCTTTTTGGTGAGGATCCTGATAACCCATGGCCATTGCCATTTCCTGGTACTAATGGGATCGGATCGAGCCCTGGCAAAGAATCGTACAGGACGAGTCATTGCCCGAGAAGAGAAGGAATCAGGACATGATTCTTGGACAGTGGCGCGATGTCAATCGGGCACCGCCCGGGAGCAGCAGCATGACTCTTGCCAGGTTCAGGAGCTTGCCTGCCGGAAAGTCGCCGGAGAATTATCCGGATGAGAAGAAGAATGACCACAACGCCAAGGAAAGAGCTCGGAGGATGAAGCTCAACTCGTCGTACTTGAACCTCGGCGCTTTGCTACCTAATTTTCAGACATCAAAGGTTAGCATTACATTACATTAAAATCTACAAAAGTGTACGAGAATGTTACATTAAAATGTTAAATGACTGAAAAAAGATTCAGCTTAGCATGTTCTATTCGGTACGGTTAGGAGAAGAGCTTACATTGTTATTTTTAAGGGAAACAAATTAGCTAAATCAAAACCAAGTTAAGATAATAGAGATCGACCCTTTGTTTTTGCGGCAAAGATCTTACTATATCCGGAAAAAAAAAAAACTACAGTTATATACAAATTCCTTATATTTTCTTAGGAACTCATGCGAAATTCGTCACTGTAAAAAGGATGGCAGTAAACTCACCATTGACTACTTTATTTTCGAATCATACAGTAACAGTAACAATAACATAAATACATGTCCCATTAAAAGTAGAATTTTTAATTTGCGATCCTATTGCCCAGAAGGCAAATATTTAACGTCGTGGAAAGGTCGTTTGGATGAGCATGAGAGTCCAACTTCATTTTAATACCAGAATCTATGTTATATATTTGAAATAGGTCGACCAAACCTGGACGAGTTCCAGTAGTTAATCATGAAAAAAATGACTCACCAAGTCATCAGGGTCAGAAACTAGTATTAATGTACTAGAATAGAAAAGAACAGTCATTTCGGTATATTTTCTCCTATTCCTTATCTATTTCGGACTTCACACATCCGATCGAATAATAGAGATATTCTATCGACACAGTATATATCGAAAGGGTGAAACATATGTCTCATTTAAAAAGTATGAGGTCACTGATTCTAATCTTTATGTCTCAAGTTATTATTGATAAAAATAATATGATGTCGAGATCTTACAGAAGAGATGGACCGCGCCTTCGATCGTCAATAGAGTCGTAGAATACTGTTAGTTAAGAATGAGATTGCAGTAAAACATTACTATACTACCCGTAAGGATTTTATGCCCCCACTATGATGGGCATATCCTTCGGGATACAATACTGATATAGTAAGCCTAGAATGTATCTACAGAGATGATGTAGAGAGAAGAGTGTGTTTCTTGAATTTACCAAACTAGTATATATAGGTTAACCTTGTATCTTCTCATGAAAGGTCTTTTTGGTTCATAACAATTATGACTTTTCAGACTCTAAATAATCAGACCAAAAAAGAGTGCCCAAGTGTCATTGTCTTGATACTCTTTCCATGTGAGTTAAACCATATTTCACAAACTAATGTTCCAACAGTAACATACCGAGAATCATGCACAACTCTAACAATCCCACACCGGTAAAAAATAGGTTTTAAAATAATTAGCCCAAATGTCATTGTCTTGATTATTAATAAATAATCAATACTCACTAATGAATCCACTATAAATATATCACCTTAACTTTATACTTGATTTAAATTAAATACAAATACAAGTTTATATATACACAATATATTCTCTACACTTTTTTCATATGGTTAAACCATATTTCACAAACTAATGTTCCAACATATACATCCCCCGGCTGCTGAAGATTTGAGAGACAAGGTTATATCTTGGTTAGGTTGTTGACAAGAAACTTCATAGCGTGTTGGGCCTTTCAGGCCCAACCCTTGTTGATGGCCCTTGTTGACAAACTTTAGTTACTTGTTTTGACGGCAATTTGGTTTTGATGTAAGAAGTTATATGATTGTGTCTACAAAACATTATCTATATATAATTTCTTAAAAATTCATAACAAAATAATTTTTTATTATTGTTTTTTAACATGCTCAACGATTATTATCTTGTAACTGATATAACAAATCATTTAGAACATATATGTGGTATCAAATAATCATTAAGTCGATTGGTTATATCTGATTTTACTGATTTCTTTATAATATATCATTTTTTATATACAAAAATTGAGAATTTTTTTATGTGTTGACAGCTAATAATGGTTCATCAAAGGAATGATATCTTTTATGTGTTACTATATATATGCTAGGTGAACAAAATGGTTAGGGTTGACACAAAATAGAAAGAAGGAAAAAAATGGTGATCCGTTGGGTTATATGGCTACAAGATTTGAACTAGACAGTAAGTTTTGATGTTCTAATCCAATCGGACCGGGTCAAATAATTTTAAGGTTTGAGTTGTATATATTGAAGTATAGATTCGACTATATATCTCATACGTATCTGATATATATTATTAAATGAAAGTCAAATATGATATATGGTTTTTGAAACATAGATTCGTTACTTTAGTCTAGATAAAATAAAACATGTTTTTTCTGAGATCTGAATATACACGATAATCGAAACAGGACCACACGATATATAATTCACCTCGTTATATGAGTTTTGACTTATACCCACCTTCTTATAAAGATTCATTTAAATATAATTAAATGATTAACAATATCATTTGCATTATACAAACCTATTCACATCACCTAGCTAGCTTTTAAAAAGTGGAAGATAAAAACCTCAGTACAACACTTCACCAGATAGAGACTATAAGTGTGTGGTAACATACAAAGCTAGCACACTATCATAATTAGTATTTAACAACGGATTTGTATACACTAATATTGAAGGAAGTGAAGGGTATTAATTTTATATTTATAATATTGAGTAACATAATTAGGTAATTTAGGGCACCTCTCTTCCTCTCACAACTGTATCACTCAGATTAGGGTTTCTTTCAGACATCACCATTGCAACACAAAACAACTATACTTACACTACACTCAGTACATGCATGCCCTATATGTCTTTTCCACATAATGACCAAAATACCCCTGACCGGAACCCATGTCCATTTCCTCAAGAAACCAACCTGAACCCTAACGTCGACGATTCGGGTGCGTTTCTCGGGCAGGAACTTGTAAGGTTAAATGATCTGAGCATTCTTGGGCAATGGCGCGAGGTCGATCGAGTAGATGAAGCCGGATGCAGCAGAGGGAGGTTGCCGGAGAGTTGTGCGGCGGCGCCGGAGGCAAAGAAGCATGACCATAACGCCAAGGAGAGAGCTCGGAGGTTGAAGCTCAGCTCCTCGTACTTGAACCTCGGAGCGTTGCTACCTGATTTTCAGACATCAAAGGTTAGCATATTATTACAATGAATGTTACAATATATGTGTTAGGAAACCTTACTTTTCACAAATCCTATCATTTTTTTAAATGAGAATTTTTAGCTTTTAACTTGTTTTTTTTTTGGTGCTTTCCGTATTTATTTGTTTTAAAATAACAATTTTTTTTTTTGAAATTTTGAATCAAGAATAAAACATCCAAAATTTATATCTTCATTGCTTTTCTTCCTATATATACCTAGGGTTTGTATTCGATTATTAATGATTTCTATAACATGATCGATTATCAAACTTTATTATCATAATCAAATTTTATTTTTCATTCTATTAGCCTAATCGAAACCAATCAAATAATTTATGTCTGATTTGATTAGTGGACATAATTGATTTTTTTTTTCAAGAGATATGATTTTAAAATACACGAAATATTGTATTAAGTATAATAATATCCATTTAAAACTGATGGAATCCAAATAGTTTGATTCAGTTACATAAGAATTATAAAAATTCATTTTTGTTAGTAAAATTTGATAATGAAAAATCTCAATTAAGTTACAAAAATCACAATCAGCTAGATACAAGAGGAACGAAATTGATCAGAAGAATAAAAATCCATATTTTTTAATTTAAGATCACAAAAGCTAAAATTATGGTTTTAAAACTTATGCATACATAATGCAACAAAATACATGTTGAGAGATACAAAATTGCCATAAAAAAAATAGAAGACTTAACATTTACAAAAAAAAAAAATGAATAATACACAACAGTCTTTTATAATTTTCCCTCGATAATATAATTCGATTACATTCGAGACAATGCTGCAATAATATATTGAATATTGTCACTACCTGAAATGCAGAAAAGGTGGTCTGCGCCTGTCATTGTTGACAGGGTCGTAAAGTACATCCCGGAGCTCCAAAACGAGATCCAAAACCTCACCATCAAGAAGCAAAACATGTTAGCAGAGACCGGAGATTATTATAACCAACGGTCTCAAGCTCCTACCGTTACGGTTCACGAGATCAGGAACGGCGAAATGGTTCTGTATATATGCTCACGTAGAAATATTATTCGGGACGATACCCATCTGGCAAGTCTGGTGCCTAACATAGAAGCAGAAGGCCTCTGCGTCTTGAATGTGTCTACAGTTTCGGCTCCTGACGATAGGTTATTTAGCTACCAGATACACGTTCAGGTACGTTGAAGTCCCACATGAAAATACGTGGAGAAAATAAGTATAATGAAGCTTGCACCTAACATGGTATCAGAGTTATGACCTGTTTGTCACCTCCACCTTCGAGCTTTTAGGTTGGATAGAGTTTTGATAAGATACCGTACACAATGTTTCATCATTGTTACATCTTCAAGAACAGACCATAATTTAACATGTGACGATACAAATTAATGTGTGTATCTGGTTCTTATACATATATCCTATGTTGTCTGAACAGGTTGGTGAAAGTTCGGTTCGAGCTCGTTACTATAACGCTGAAGCTTTGAGGGACAAGGTGATATCATGGTTAGGTTCTTGACTTAAAACTACAAACCAGTGTTCTAGAACTTGAGAGATTTTGTTTCTCTGTGTTATTTTTGTTTGAAATATATGGTTTGTGTTTTTGTTTTAACTCTCTTATTTTATTAAATTTTTATTTGTAACATATATAAAAATAAATAGAAGTGAACTTCAATAGAAATTATTATTTAGAATAGAAACTCGAAAACCATCATTTTTAATATAAACTAACTAAACACTAGGGCACATTATGTTGAATTTCATGTAAAAATATAGAGGTTAATTGTGTATAACTATCTTTATAAATTGCACATAAACACATAATTTCATAGTAATTTTTTTTACGAATAAATAACTTATAGTAGATATTACCCGTATGAATTTTCATGTGTACCATCACACAAAATAAATGGAAATTATCAAAATTTTGGATTTTTTCTGTCATATAAATTACATGTAACTTTGAGATTATATAATATGCAGAACTACTCACTCTCATCCTAGTTTATTTAAGGAGGATTTTGAGAGCATAATCAAATTGAAACCAAAAGATGGATAAAAAGATGATAGTTAATAGTTTTAAGATATCATAAAATTTTCAAGTCATGTGTAAGTTACATGACTAAAAGAAGAGAATATTTTGTACACGGTGAGACATGAAAATTCATAAGAATAGTTGTGTTTCTTGAAAATTTCTTATAAGATTATATGTCCATAAAAATTTGCTATAGGGTTACTTTATTTGTGGGCACTTCATAAAATTGTATGCAATTATAACAAATATGTAGTTTTAGAACATGAGCATATCAAAGAAAGAGAAGCAACAATAAATCTGCTGCATACACATAATATGAAATCTGTAATCTGTGTTGTTTTTTCTGCAAGCTTAAGTTCCATGCATAGAGTTAAATGTTTTGAGCATTTTTAGATCTCTCGTAATCGAATAACAGTATTCAGAAACAATACTCAAAACCTGTATAACATTTTTCAGTCAAATTCAGAATCCAAAAGTTTCACCATTGCAGAAACTTATACATTGATATAACAAATCAAAACATCGCATATTCATAAACACAGCCATGATCTACAAAACTTCCAAAACTCACACAAAATTGTAACAAAACCAATCAAATAAAAACCGATGGTGTTAAAACCGAAAACAAATAATATAAATCAATCGAACTGGCTCAAATCCGATATCAACTTTTCGGAGAGAATGAAGCTAAGGCATTGGCGTGGACGGGAGAGAGGTTGCTCAAGATAGGTTGCATTTGGTTCCCGTAGAGTGAGAGCAGGTGAGAGAAGGCCCTCCCGACTTGAGCCTTGACTTCGTTGGTTTCAACGGGAGATGCAGCGACTTGGGCAAAGAGATTGACCAGATCCGGAACCAGTGAGAGTATCTGCGTTGCATTTGGAGATCAGTCATGGGAAATTGCACAAGAGCTACAAAATATATAAGAACGGTGTTTCATGGGTTGTATGAAATGAGTACCTGAGGATTCGACGAGAGAACAAGACCACAGACACAGCTATAAACGGCCATGGACTCTTCGTGATCTTCTTTCAATGGTAGAGACTTCAAGAAGACGGGGAGGACCTGAAAAAAAAAAAAGTAGGAAGAATCAGGTTTGGACACATAGATGCTCATTAGAGCATTAGAAAAAGAAAAGAACGCTGTCAATTTTTGTGTGAAATGACAAAAATAGCCCCGTGAAAATAAAATACCAAGAATAAGGGTATTTTCGTCGTTTCTCACCAAAAGTTGACGGCATTGAGGCAAAATAAAACTATTTTTTAAAAAACTTATAAGGGTAGTCGATTGAAAAGGGTGCATACTCAAGGGTATCTGAGTGAGACTATGAGACTATCCCATAAATTTTACCCTGAACCCTGTTAATTGACGTAGGGGTATTTTTGTCATTTCTACTAAAACAGAGTAAAATCAGAAAATTGGAAAGTCGGTGCAGTTCAGTGAGAAATGTGATAAGGTTAGTGTACTTTTGTGAGATTATCCCCCAAAAAACGAACCTGATTCAAAGGGACGGCCTCGGGGTGCACCATTATCATCCTTGCCACTGCACCAGCTGCATTGTCCCTAACGGCATTGTCCGGCTCGGATTCCCCAAATAAAGGGTAGAGTCCACGCAAAACATCACCGTAATATCTAGGAGTGATGTAAGGTAAAACACGTAACAAGTCAAAAGCAAGGTTCAAAAAAGCTTGAGATTATCACGGATTAGCCTAAGAATCAAAGGATACTTCAAAGCTGCGTCGCCTCCATTTTTGCATAACTCTCCAACACAAAATGCGGCGTTCCTTCTGTTGGTTGAATCTGACGAGGGTAGCTCTTTCAGTGCCAATGGCATCACCCTCTGAAGCATAAGGAAATATTTGAAAAAATCAGTTGCAAAAAAAAAGTGCAAAATTTAGTTGATGGGTAGCATATTGTGAAGAAAATATTACATCGACATAGGGTGCAATTGGGGAACCCATATCTTGCGCAACTTCTGCTAGGCAAGCAACCACCATAGTCCTATCTTCTGGAGGGCGTGAAGCTTTCTGAATACATGAATAATACAAACCAGTGAGATGTGAATTGCAAAAGATAACAAGAATGAGACCTTGCAAACCATATTAGCACCAAGGGTTAATTGCACATAACTACCTTTGTGAATTTAATGGCTTTCGCCTTTTTTATATTATGGCGACACGTGAAAATTCATAAGGGTAGTCATGTGTTTGTGCAAATTTACTATGGGGCCATGTGCAATTTACTCTATTACCAATTACTCACTCACCGCAAATTTCATCAAAGGTTCAAAAAGCTGTGCAAAGATGGGTGCAAAATGGGAACCCATGGACTTTGCAAATGCGGGGAGGAGGTCGGAAACTGCATCCATAAGCACCTCATCGTGCTCACTATCATCATCTTCGCCATCACTATCGGACTCTACTTGCTGACAAGCCGATTCCTCTTGAAGCAACAGTAGAGTCGCATCAATGAGCTGAGGCATATCTGAAACACGACAACGTCATATAAGAAGTTGCATGCAAGATCTTAAATATAATGAGAAGTAATGAAAATTAGTACTTACAAGGCTCGACAGCTGCATATCCAAAGTCCTTGGTGATGTCAGCTACGCTCATGCAAGCTTGAGCAACAACTTCCTTGTCATCATCTTCGTTCATAGTCTTAATGTAAATATTCATCACGGTTTCTGCAGATTTTTAAGAGCTTGATTGTGTTAATAATGCTACAAAAGACACAAGAGGTCAAGCTTCTGAGTTTACATATCGAAGTTAGTTATAATAAAACTTGAGTTGCATCGTTACCAAGAAGTTCTCTGGCTTTTGTGGCTCCTTCCTGGATAACACAAGATACAGATTATGATCATATTATCGAAGTAAATTGCGTTATTTTAATACATAATGATTAAGAGATAAACATCTATTGATGACAAGAGAGGAGCTTTCACGATGATTACTCACACTATGACTCTGGAAGATAACATTTGCTGCTGTCAAGATATCTGCAAGAATAACATAACATGAGCTCTTCATGACTTTGAAACACGTCAACAAATGAAGAGACTATTTGTGATTAAGCAAGTTAATCAAGTGTTTCTATTATGCCAAGACAGAGACACTCACATTTGAGAGAAATGATAGCCTGAAGGCGAACATCTTCATGGAAATAGGTAGAGTGTCTTACTAAGATCTTCAATGATTCCTCCAAATAGCTTTACAAAAATTAAAGAACCCAAAATACGATGTTTCATAAACAGTTACACTCCATATATGAAAGACAAATAAAAGAGAAAATCCCATTTAGCTACCCATAAGCATGCACCTTTTCCAATCAACTACCCTACATTTAAAAACCTTCATGGGGGTATTTTTGCCATTTCAACCTCAAAAGTTGACAAAATCGGGGTGAAGTGGGATTAAAAACACTCAAGGGGTTGTCAAAAACTCTTTAACTTAAGGGTAGTTAGTTGAGAATGATGCATACTTAGGGATAGTTGAGTGAGATTATCCCAAATAAAATGCTAGTAAATGACAAAAAAGGATACGGTGCAAAAAAGCCCTTCGTGTGCAATGCAAATAACCCAAGGGCTTGAGTTGCAGCCGCCTTTTCATCTAACACTCCTGTTCGAACACTGATGTTTCGGACTCTTGGCTCATCATGAGCTTCATCATCAGATGAGACTCCACCAAATCCATGGACATTTTCATCATCAGATTCAGCAACATCCACTGCAGAGCCGTCATCAAGATTGCAGGAGGAAAATGCCAGAGGAACCACATGAGGAAGGTACTGTTCATCAAAGAGAGATCAAAATTCCACACACGAACACAATCTCAGCATGATGAATACATAACCAAAGCATTAGATACCTGTGCAAAGCCATCATCAAGAATTTCCGCAACATTGCTGAAGAATCCATGTGTGTACTCCCGAAGTTCACTGAACTCCAACCCAAAACCCTGAGAGTGTGACAGTCATGAGTCGATTGCTAGAACAATTACCAAAGACTTTCAAAAGAAGAGTCACAGTAATTACAGATATTGCAGCTTCTATGAAAGGGGGCAAAATTGGTTCCATCCTTGTTTTTCCAACAGACATGGAGACTATTCCAACCAACTCAGTAGCTCTTGCTCGTGAACGTAGACCTTCATCATTGGTGAGCACCATGAAAGTTTTCATGGCCTCCAGAACTCTTTCAGCATATGGAATGAAGGCTTGCTCTGATGCTGTTGCAACTGAGCCAATGGCAGACTGTGGAGGGGTTAAAGGAAAATGTTAACTTAGAATGAAACCAAATATATTCAATTAGTTTTAAACCACTAATGTAAAGTTATTGGATCATAAAAGAAAATGCATTGATACCATGCACGTCTCCTGCAAATTACGGGGACTATTATGAAGAGCTGCCAGTAACTTCTTCATAAGATCCTCAAGGAAAGGAAGGATTTCTTCGCCCATGTCCTCACAAAATGCTGCCAAAGCATAGTAAGATTTTTCCTGTAAAGGAAATTTTAAAAACTAAGTTGCTTTGACAATAAACAATAAACCCATAATTAGTCACTTCTCCCACGAGTACCTTAACTTCCTCAGATGGATCCTCAATGGCATTCAAAATGCAAGGAAGAACACTTGCATAGTGAGTTATAATCTCAGGCTGCAAATGCTCAGCGAATTGACCCAAGGCAAATGATGCAGCCCCTCTAACCATCTCTTCTGGGTCCCGCAGAGCCCCAAGGACAATTTGAAGAATAGGTTCCAACTTCTTCTTCATCAACTCCAAACAACCTTCTGAAATGACACCTAGAGCAGTTACAGAAGCTTCCCTGAACTTAGGATTCGGACTCTGGCTGCTCAAAGAAGCAAATTCTAGAACAGGAGGAAAAACGTGTTTTGCAAGGTTTAGGGCCATGGTATCAATAACTTCGGCAGCAGCTCGATCTGGAGCAAGATCATCATCTTCATCACCATTGGTTGATTCTGCAAGTAATGGACACATAACTTGCAGAATAGGGACTACGAGCTTATACTTCTTCAAGGAATTGGATTTGTACTGAGCAAGCCATGAAATTATTTGAACCGCCTGATAGAAATTAGAAACAGATCACAACTAGTAAGAGAAAGATCACGATCCCTCTAAAGGAAGAGACTATGGTAGAAGATTTGTTGAAACCTGATGACGCGTATTAGATTCCAAATTTTGACTTGAGCAAACTTCAAGAGAGAATTGTACTATAGATTTTACAGATTCTCCAAGCAGAGGAGCAGGAGATTCTATTAGCTCATCGAATATTTCAAAAGCAATCACAGCAACATCCTCCTCACCAGAGCTCAAGCATTGTCTTGCTACGTTCAAAATGCTAGGAATAAATTCTCGAAACTTCACCTGCATGCGAAAAAATATATATCAACACAAGACAGAAAGAAAGAAAAAAAAGAAGCTAACTTTACATAGCCGAAGATTATATGCTTCAGTAATTAAAAAAGCAGATTTGAAGTAGCATTAGGCTATTGTACTCACCACTTCATTGCCATCATTTAGAAATTCTAGTGAAGACCCAACTGCCCTGGCATATTGAACAAAAATATAGTTAGCAGCATACAAAACTAATAATAATGGAAACAAAAATATAATAAAATTTGTCTTCTATATTACTTCAGAGCAGCAATTCTAACGCGATTGCTGGTCTCATCTTGTAAGCACTTGAGTAGAAGAGCTTGTAGGTCTGAAAAATGTGCGCGAAAGGTATTTCCGATTGTTTCAGTTAAAGAGCTGAACAGGATGAGTGCCACCTTATATTACCAAAATCAGAACAATCAAAAGATTATACCATAGTACAAATTGCATAAATATCAGAATGGATAAACATTATGTTTTAAAAAAAGCTACAGCTTTTTATGTTTTCATTCCAAGAATAGAGTTAGTAGAAAAAGTTATATATAATTCAAAGAAATGGAAACATAAAATACACAATATTTTCAGCCAACAAATTGGACACCTGACTAAATTCCATAACCTCTGCTCTAAGTACGTGATTCTAATTGGAACATGTTTTCACAACAAATGGAGTTGCATCAATGTGAACCGTAAGCTCTGATATTTATGTGAGCATGAATCATGTGCTTAATTAACATAACATACATAATGTAGCTATGTTAAAGAATTGTATATGATTTGGAAAGAAAAAAAAGCATTGTCAATAGCATAAAAAGGACTTCACAACAATACAAACTTACTTCTCTATGGTCTTCCTGTGCACTCTGACTGAATTGAAACAGAAAGGGCAATAACTCAGGCCACTCTCCTCCAGGAACAGCATATTTTGCAATGATGCTCACCACGTTTGCACTTGCTCGCCTCACTGGTGGACTGTGAAGACATCAAACATCGATCTCAGGTTAACAAAGAGAAACTCTGAAACCCATTAATGCACAATTAGAAATGCAATCATAAATTACTTCATATTTGATATTTCAATCCCCTTTCACCAATGATTGTTCACGTCCAATCATGACCCATATACAAAGCTAAATTACAGCGAGGAACCAAAACCACACATTCCAAATTCTAATGAGCAACAATTCAGCAAGTCCATGTAATAAAAGTGAATCAAACCTTCACATTTCAGCAAAGCAATTCGATTTAAGCCCTGACCCCATAACCAAACCTTCCTAATCCCACAAGCAGATTAAGATTAAACCAACTGGGTAAGCGAAAAACGAAAGCTTTGAACAAAACCTGTGCTCAAATGTGATGCTCTCAATGAGGGACTGCTTGACCTGGTTCTTGAGCAGAGGTGGAAGCTTAGCCCAGTGACCGGTGATCTTCTTGCGGAGGAGAACGGCGGCGAGCTGGCGGACATTAGGGGTCTTCGCGGTGCGGAGGTGCTGCACCAGAGCCGGAACGACCTGGGGATCCTTCGCGAGCCGCCTGATTTGCTCCTCAGCCTGGCGCCGAGCATCGTTGTCGGGCATCAAGAACTGAATCAGCAGCAATTCTAGGGATTGAGACATTGCTCCCTCTCTGCTGATTGATCCGCGATGCTCGCTGAGCTGAGAAGAGGAAGGAGAAGATGAAGTGTGGTGGCTCAGACTCAGAGAGAGAGGCTTGCAATTTCAAGGGTTTTGGGGTTTTGCTTTGCTTTATAGTGAAGGTTTAATAATTAGTGGGGCTTTTTGGTCTTTTTTAGTAATTTTTTTTATGCTACAGCTACTCTTTGTCTTTCTGGGGCCCACCCTAAAATAATATATATCGAGTAAATAAATTTTAGGATTCAGAATATGATAAAAAAAAATGATCATATAAAAAATTGAATTTCTGCTTCAAATACATTTTGAATTTTGATTTTAGTTCGATTTCTTTCATTATCAAGAATCAAATCCTTATTAGATTTAAGATATTTTTTTTCTCTCCGAAAGTTCGTCATGTGACATGCACTTATTAGAGGGGAAGATACCGAATGCTGACAACGGTTGCCGAACTAATGTATGTGACTGACTTTCGATAGCTGACACTATATCTAAAGGCCATCGAGCATTAGTATCGTACACCACCACCAAATAAGAGGGATGTCGACATATACCACCAATATCGGAATGAACGTCGCTAATCGAACGCTCTAACGCATGTGCTCTAATAAATTTTTTTTTTTGAAAATGGCTCTAATAACTTAATTTGAATGGAAAAGCGTCAAATAAATTATAGGGCCACTTTTGACTTTTCACATAATTATTTGGGGGTGTTGCTTGCAAAATGTTTGGGTATGTAAATGGGGTAAGTGAAAAGTTTAGTGAGTAATGTACAATTTTTTTCCACAAATTAGTAGGGACGTACAAAACGACAAGTCGTTTAGCATATTCGGTGGACAAGTTTTGTCAAAGACACGTGCGGAAGGATACAAAGGTTCCATCATTTTTTTGAACGGTTCTGTTTTTTTTCTCTCCGAGTCTTCATCGACGACGAAGCTACAGTGAAAATCAAATGAAGAAAGCTACAGTGTACGCTTGGGGCGTTGCGATCATCTGCTTCGTCGTGTTGATGATCGTCACTCCATCGATTCCTCAGTCACAGGAGTACCACGATTTCGCCGACCAGCGCGAGTTCTTCGGTACCCCCGATTTGTCGCCTTCTCTTCTAATTGGGGTTTTGTTGTTCTGGTAGCCGTTTTATCCGATCTGTGAAGCTGATTACGTTTCTGGGTAGTGGGTGCTTTTTCGTTTATTGGGTCTAATTTGATTTTTGGATTGATTTTGTAATTTTTTTTGTTTTGTTTGTCTTATTGGTAATTAGTTGGTTTCTGCTTATAGCTTTGATTCTCAGTTGGTTTAATTTGCAACTGAGTTAAGGATTCTTTTGTATTATTATGCTTAATGGAGCTTCCAGAAAACTTCTTTTGGTGGCTTGAAATCTAAGTAATAGCTGTATGGTCAAATCAAGATTCTAATTATGTTCACTCAAATGGTATATGTCTCTCAGTTGGCTACTGAGTTCACTCATTTTGTTTGATGATTCCAATTGTTTTCTTTTTTGTTTTGATTTGTGTAGCTTTGTATGGTAACAGATCCATTTCAGTATTTTTCTGACACATTTTAAAGCTATCTCCCCTTATAAGAATTTGGTTATGTGTTAATAATAACTTTAGGCTTCCAAAATGGTTAATTGGGTTATCTGAAGATGAGTGGAGTTTGAAATATATTCACCTTGTTGTTAGAGTTAACTTATCTAAGCTATCTTTTGTCTGCTATGTTCAAATCGAGCTTATCTGTGTATATGAATGTCTACTAGCTCTAGATCCACTTGGGTGTTTATTATTTTTGTTTTACATAAATCAGTTTCTGAAGTGTTTCACAGATAGCTCTACGTTCAGATTGTTGATCTGTTGTCACTTGTCATACTGCTAATGCTAACATTGTTATTTTTCAGGCATACCTAACTTTTTGAATGTGATTTCAAATTTTCCATTCCTCATAATTGGTATCATAGGACTCATACTTTGCTATCATGGGAATTATTTCAAGCTGAGGTATTAAGGTGTTTTTGACTATCAAACAGTTACAATGTCAGGACAAAGTTTTCTTTGTTTTTGTTTAGTTCTTTACTGATCATGATTCCACATGCTTGCCAAAAGCTTGCAGGGTGAGCTCTTGGGTTGGACTTGTTTTTATGTTGGTGTCTTTGCTGTTGGCATTGGATCATCATACTATCATCTAAAGCCAGATGATGCTAGACTTGTATGGGATCGCTTGCCTGTAAGTATTTATGTTTTACCTAATATATAAAGCATTAATTTCAGGAGTAACAATCAGGTGAAAACCAAAGGTAAAAACGAAAACTGAAAACCATCTGTGTCCATTTGATTAAAGTTTTTAACAGCTAAGATGTTTTGCAAACTTAAGTTCGGAGACTTAACTTAGCATTTGGGAAGGTCAAAACTCAATCTCAAGTCTCAGCCGTTAAAATTATAATCCAATGGCTACAATTAGTTTCCAAGTTTTCATCTTTAACTTTCCAGTCTTCGGGTTTTTACCTGAGTGCTCCCTTAGTTGGAGTATCGGTTTAATTTGATGTTTTAACTACTATGATGAATCCAGATGACTATTGCTTTCACATCAATCGTTGCCATCTTCATCATTGAGAGGATAGATGAACAGAAAGGAGCAGTGTCCATTATACCTCTGCTTTTGGCGGGTGTAATTAGCATTGTATATTGGAGGCAAGCATTCTAGTTCTCTTTCATTTTTATTTTACAGTTCTTTTCTTGATCTCTATTTGCTTAATTGCATATCTATACCAAATTGACCTAAGATTTAGATGGTCAGGCCATAGATGAAGTCTTGAATTTGGTGTCATATGCAAGAACACTGCTTTGCTTACGTTTCTTTCTGATCTTTATTGGAATTACTACCGTTGATTTCAAACCAGCGACTACATTTCTTAATTCAAACATAGATGTTCATTTGTGTAATTTGATTATCAACATAAATAAGTTGGGCCAAATGGTAAAGAACATGTTTCTACATAAGCAAGGCCTCGATTTAAAATTTTGGTGCATACAAGATTTGATTAGGAATTGCCGATCAGAAAGTAATTTTGATTATCGATCACGCCATTCTATTCCGCAGGTTTTTTGATGACCTCCGTCCATATGCATTGGTCCAGTTTCTTCCTTGCATTGCCATTCCAGTAATGGCCATCTTGCTTCCACCTATGTACACACATTCCACATATTGGCTATGGGCTGCAGGTTTGTCCTTGTTTGTTTCTTCAAATTGGACTTCTCTGTCTCTAAAATTACCGTTCTGACCCTGTTTGTGATCGATTCCTCTTCTCTGGTACTTGCAGCATTTTATCTGATAGCTAAGGTGGAAGAAGCAGGAGACGAAGTCATCTATGGATGGACTCATCATATTGTTAGTGGGCACACTCTCAAACATTTATGTGCTGCAATGGTTCCTGTCTTTCTCACACTGATGCTCGCTAAGAGGGAAATTCAAGTTGAGAGGTAACCCTTTAATTCCCATTTTGTCTTTTTTTTTATTAACTCATGCAAAAACACCCTCATGTAAAAACTAAAAATAAGGGTATTTTCATCATTTCACACCCAAAGTTGATGGAACTGGGGTAAATTGAGATTAATAAAACTTAGGGGGTGGTAAAAAACTTCTGAAACTTAAGAGTGGTTGATTGAGAAAGGTGCATACTTCAACGTACCTGAGTGAGATTATCCCTTGCATGTTAGAACGAGACCCTACAAGCCATATTACCCCAAAGTTAAAATAAAATAGGAAAATAATAAGGGTATTTTCGTCATTTTAAACCAAAAGTGAACGGAATTGGGGTAAACTGAATAAAAAAAAACTTCGGGGCTTGTTAAAATATTTTGGAACTTTGGAATATTGATTGCGAAAGGTGTATACGTGAGAGTAGTTGAGTGAGATTTTCCCAAAGTGTTAATTGTTTATATTATATTTCACTTACCAGAACATATATCTTTATACTTGGTATCACAATAGCTTCCTCTTCCTATGTACAAAAGAAAAACTCGAGAGCTTCTTCTCTTAGTCCTCTCTTTTGCCATCACTTCCATACCTAAAGCATTTGCTCTATCATCTCATATACATATGCGATGTGTATTTGATGCAGGCAAAGTCTGCTGAAGACATGGAAGATTTCATGGACAAAGGTTAGAGGAGGAAACACCGTGCAGGTAGAAGAAAGTTACACTACATACGCAAGCGTGCCAGTTGATGAAGCACATTCACATTAACATTGTTGGCCTCTTTTGACAAAACAAAAGTTCTGTACGTGTATCATGTATATACATATGAAGGGGAAAAAAAGGATACCGATCGAATATGTACAATTTCACATTTGTATTTTGTTTTGGAAATAGAAAATCATGTTTCTATCAAAACATGTGTACTTTTATGCATTTTTGTAAACTTAACTTCCAAGTTCAGATTTTCTTTCATGCTCTTGAACCATATATGAATTGAATGTCATGTTATTATAGTAAGAAGATATTGATCTTAAATAATTTTATCTTTGAGATAATCTCAGTCACTTGTGTACATGATCTACTTTCAACCAAAAACCAAACAAAACTCAGACATTTACCTCCAAACCATTCTGATATCCATACCATTTCGTTTCAGGCTCGATATTGAATCGCTGATCAAGAAGATGAGGCTTAGCATGATACAATGAGAGCCTGTCACGTTAGCCAACGATGCTCGCCTGAAAACCAAACATCGGTTTTTCGAGGAAAACGAAAACCCGAGACCTCAGAAGGGAATGCAGGCAAGTCATCCTGGGCTACCAAACCAGACTCTCATCTTCATGTCAAGCCTCTCTTCCTTGTGGCTCAAGTCAAATACAGCTTTCTCTAGAGCTCTATTTATAACCAGATATGGATTGGTTGGCCAGAATATGATGAAGATTGGCCTAATCCACAATGTATCTTATGCCATTTCCTGGCCATGAAGGGAATATATGCCCTTAAATTGTGGGGATGGTCCTTATGAGTTGACTTCATGTTGGATTGCTATGCAAAGAAGGTTTCTCCATGAAGCCTCTGGAAAGGTCTTGTGGCACAATTGGCCATGCCCCAACTTGGCATGTGAATCCAATATTTTTGATCACCTCTTGGCTCTTCCAAAGGATATAAATTCTACTGGTCCTTTTTGTGTGTGTGTGTGAAAAATAGAGACTTGTGTCGTGTTTTTCTGGCCTTCACGATTATGGGTATGCAGTGTTAGATCATTATCAATAACCGAAACGGAAAAGAAAAAAAAAATGATTTGATTATTTTGATTAATCTTAAAAGTTTGATTTTATTTCGAATGTTAATACTAGATAGTCTAACTAAGCATATTTATCGAAATATTATTATATTATTATTTTTAATAAATTTATACTGTATATTTAATACAATAGTTTCTAGTTATATTTACTTCATTGCTTAATAAGTAGACTTCTATTTTTACTCTACTATTGGATTGTCATGTGTTTTAAAAAGGGTAACATCAACAGAAAGGAATTGTTTGGGTCGTGTATGAATCTGTTATATATATTACTTACATTTTGTAAGATATTTTTTTTAATATAAACCAAATATATAGAAGTATTGGGATTGTAAAATGATCTAGTGTAAATTTGATTAATAACTGAATCTGATCGAAATAATCTAGTTTGATTTATTTACGTTAGTAAGGTAAAAGAAAATCGATTAGATTAGTATATTTTGATAATCGGTAAATTCTCGATTGTGTTACAAAAAGCCGATAATAGTCGGTCAACTACTTGTTTAGCACGTTATGGATTTGGACATCATAGTCAATCAACTTGTTGACAATGGAATATGATAAAAAGATGCATTGGAAAATTCTGGACCTCAGCACCAAAATGGTACTATAAAAAGCCATTTTGATAGCAACCCTTGTGAAATAAAAAGATAAATCTTGTTTGTCACTCATTTTTATTTTCAGAGTTTGACTTTGTGGGTTGATGATGATAGGTCTTCAGACAACATCAACTGGTGATTAAAGTCAAAATGCATCTTGCCACCACATGATGTGCTAACTAAAGTATCATTCCTTTTCTATCTCTTTCTGAGTCTGTTTTCTGTTAATCAGTTAGCTTTCTCTCTGAAGTTTCAGTCTTCAACACAGTAATGTATCAGAATAGTATACACCTTAAAAGCAAGAATTGAACATGATTAATGATGAACTGCAACAAGTGTCTTGGTTTAAACATAGTAAACTTCACCTTAGAAGCAACTATATTGAACAAATTTGTGTTTCTCTGTCTTAGGTTATGATTAATGATGAACAGCAACATGTTTCTTGGATTGCAAGTTTCTTGGTATAAGCATAGCAGATTCACCTTGGAAGCAACTACATTGAACAGATTTGTGTTTGTCTGTCTTAGGTTGTTTCATGTATATGTATCTGTTGTGCCGTCTAGTTCAGTCTGATAGTTAAACAGTACGCGAGCTATACTGATTCAGTCTGATTGATATACAATATAAGTGACATTTACTTCCAACAAAAGAGTGAGAACTAATGTTTCTTGTCTCAAAACTGACCAAACCAATACAATGTCATGACATAGGATATATTCCCCCATAAATGATATGATTTGGACCTCTCTCTCTATCCTCAATGTTTCTCAACAAGTGTTGATTTCATTGTTACTTAAAAGCAATAAGCACAATATCTTATAAAGATTATGACAGATTTTGAACTTTGACTTAAATTTAAACCAGTCATGAACCCATCAAGCAAGGAGGGAAGAACAAGATTTATCCTTATCTCTCAATATATCAGATAATCTTTTCTATTGTAGCTTTCAAATTTATGTCAAGATTCACAAATTTATGTTATGTTCATCATCTACAAGATATTTTTGCTTCCTTCCATCTAGTTACCAAGAAACCTCCATTAGAATAGAAACCATAGTTTCTATTGGGAACTTTAATACATTGTGTTGGAAAATATATATTTTCACGTAGGTGTTGGAAACTATAACCAATTGTGTCAGTAATTATGAAACTTGAGTGAAAATAGATAGTTCCTAACTCAACGTGTAATAGTTTCCAACACAATGTATTATACTTTCCAACAAAATGATAGTTTCTACATGTTTTTATTCTAAGAGATAGTTTCTATTGGAATCTTACCATATGTATAAGCAACTTTTTCACTAGAATTCATGGTTCAATGTTAAGCTTATGTTTGTTTGACAATAAAGGAAAAGACTTGGATTGAAGAAACCTGATTTTATGACAGAATACAAGTTATTAGCTCACGTTTGATAAAAGTGACCTATATGAAAAGACAAGAATCACATTCAACTAATACGATTGACTTTTATTTCATTATGGAACCCACCCGTCATATGTAGTCCAATTTTAATTTCTTTTACATAGTATCAAACTTGAATTTGGCGTATATTTCTTTCTGGGTTTCAAGGATTGAATTTAATTATTATAAAATAGTTATAGGATTCACAATCATCATGGTTTGATTATCAAGAGATTGTAGTGTGTATTGCCGTCTGGTCCGGTATGGTTGTTAAGCCGTACACGAATTATGTTTATTTAATACTGACTGTAACAATTGTTCTTTTCACAAAATCCAAAGTCTGTAATACTATTATATCTAACCTTGTACGATCAATAGATCAATATGTATACATTCATAGACATTTAAATAAAATAAATAAAAAGATTTGCACGTCGGAAAGATCGAGTACACAATGAGAAATGCGTATGATGAAACAAATTAGGTTTAGCAATTGTTCTTGAGTTATGTATACTACATGCATGCACCAAAGTTCATTAGAAAAATGTGGCTTACACAGAACAAAGTTCGCATTCTAATTCTATGAGTTCAACACAATTATATAAGACAAACACTACATATGACTTGATTACAAAACCCTAGATCGTCTACAAGCTTTTATGCTTCTTCCTTCTAATTACCAAGAAACTTGCAATCCAAGAAACTTGACACAAACATCCTAAAATCCTGTTCGTTGATTGAACTAGTTGCACACAGTACTTCATGACGACACAAAACCATAGATCCTGAACTCTGAAACCCTAGAAAATTGGTTTAATTCCTCTTTCTTGACCTGGTCTAAATGCGAATAGGTTGAGAGTTCGATTAATGAGAGAACTCCATATACGTGTCAGACCTTTTTTGTTGTTGATAAATTTGCTTGACTCATACCGAATGGTTGATATATATGTATATATAACTAATCTATAATTCCTACTTCTACGCAACTTTTTTACTACAATTCATGAGCTTTTTTTTGTAATGGAGAATAAAGGAAAAGGCTTGGATTGAAGAAACCTGTTTAATTTTATGACAGAATACAGGTTGATCCATTAGCTCATGTATGATAAAAGTGACCTATATGGAAAAACAAAGAGTCACATTCAACTAATACGACTGACATTTTTCATTATGAAACCCACCCGACATAATATATGTAGTCCAATTTTAATTCCTTTACACAATATCAAAGCTGAATTTGGTGTATATTTCTTTTTGGGTTTCATGAATTGAGTTGAATTATTATAAAATAGTTATAGGATTCAAGTCCAACGCATTTCTCATAGCAACAATATGATGTTAGTAACTTTTCTAGAGATTCGGACATTTTTTTGACAATGCTAATGTAGTGATGTCAAGAACATGTGACGAGACATGAAAGACAAGAGCCAAGGAGACTGCCTGAGAACTCGGACTGAACAAAACTGGATTGTAATGAACTCGAGACCTCGTTGAGAGGAGACTCTTACACTCATGTTAGGCCTCTCTTCCTCGATCTTGAGCTTATTGTTTTCGATCTGATGCCAAGACTACATGCATTGGACTCTATTTATAGCTTTGCGAGAAGAGAGAGATCATGTCATGACATTCTTGCATATCTTCATAACATAGAATATATTCCCCACAAATGATATGATTTAGACCTCTCTCTCTATCCTCAATGGTGTCGTGGTGACTTCATTGTTACTTAAAAGCAATAAGCACAATATCTTGTAAAGATTATGATACATTGTGAGCTTTGACTTAAATTTAAACCAGTCATGAACCCATCAAGCAAGGAGTGAGGAACAAGATTTAACTTTATCTCTTAATATATCAGATAATCTTTTCTATTGTAGCTTTCAAATTTATGTCAAGATTCACAAATTTATGTGATGTTCATCATCTACAAGATTTTAGGCTTCTTTCCTTCTATTTACCAAGAAACTTGACACAAACGTGGTGAAATCATGTTTGATGATGGACCAAATTGCACACAATACTTCATGACGACACAAAAACCTTAGACCCTGAACCCTGTAACCCTAAACCCTGATTATTACGATGGTGTGAACATGCCACGAATCATACTTTAAATAGACTTGATGTAGATGTTGTAATCGTCGGGCTCGATAACATGGGCTTGTAATCAAGTGAGACATTAAGTTGGTTGTATGTGTGTTCTTGGATGGTCGGATGCAAGGGTTTGTGACTCTTCCCTGTGTGGCCAATTTTTATGGGTTTAATTCTTTATTTACCTGGTGATTATGTTTCCAGGAAACCCGTGCGGCGGATGATCTTGAATTTGAGACTTTTTATACCAAAAATATTATCTTAAACGAAGGTATTGGATGGTGACTTAAGACCAGACTCATGAAAACCTTATATTCCCTGAGGAGATTCTGACTCGTGAAACGCTCTTTAATGGAACTTTAGTGTTAGCTGGTCGCAATCAAGAAACGACCGGTTTTGCTTGGTGGGTCAGAAATGCCTGACTTATCAATTTATCCAGTAAATTGTTGGGGGCTCTTGTAGCCCATACCGGCTTAATTATCTTTAGAGCTCGGTTAACGAGAGAACTCTATATACGTTTCAGATCTTTTTTTGATAAATTTGATTGACTCATACCTAACGGCTGATATGTGTATATATGCAATGAAACTAAATAGAGAACATGCTAAAATCATGGACCCTTGAAAAGTTTGATGAGCAAGAAACAAGATTCATCTCTATCTTATTTTGAGAGGGTCAAAACCATTATTGAGGGTTCCCAATTTCCAAGACAAAACCTTAAATGGGCGATCTTTGGAAGATATTGTGGTTTCTTGGATAGCAAGTTAGGTCAAACCCAATTGGACTAACAAGTTGTTTTAGTTGAGAAAATTGAAGAACAAAGGAGAGTGAGTGTGAGACAGCATAGAATATATTCATTCTACTTTGAGAAGCTCTATGTGATGCAATAATTTTGCAATGTTGAGACAAGGAATATATTCATTCATAGGGCTATATATAGAAAGTCAAATGAAAAGAGATAGCATCTCTTTTTGGAAAGAGGCATATCATGAGTGCAAGAGTCTATATTATTATCTGCTTCACATCAGAAAGTTTCCTTTTTAGGAAATGTCTTGTTTAGCATATCATAAGCCTATCTACAATACTCCTCTCTTATCTTGGTTTTGTCTTGAAATAGTTATGGGATTCACAATAATGATGGCTCAATCTTCAAGTTTCTATATTATCTTCATGATCTTAAGAGACAATTTTGACCTCATATCAAATCAAGTCTAAATTCTAATGGGCTTGTGTTATTTACTAAATCAAGTATATCAAAGCTTTTAATTTTAAGACCTTTCTTATCGAAACAAATTGGAAAACCACTTGACATTATAATTAGAGTCATAAGAAACACAATCAATAGTCCATTGTTATGAGGATAATAAAACAATCACATGACTATGTAACAACAAATCTCTCATACAAAATTCTTTCACCTAAAACAAAATCACACCAAAGTTTTCATGCATAAAAGAGCTTCCATTCCTTCAGTTCAATCGCATTACTGCAATACTAATCCTGTAAACTTCTCGAATCCAAATAAGTAAAATAAATAAATACGCGCAAAACCTCGAGCTCTTGTAGGTGGTGCGAAGAGAAGGTCTAGCATGAAAAGAAGAGTCTGTCAAGTAAGCCAAAGATGCTTGCCTCGCAACCCGCCCGGGACTTTTTAGGCATATATACATATATAGTGATCATATGCTCGAAGCCTCGTGGATCGGAGGTGTAGGCAAGTCATCCTTGGCTACCAAACTAAACTCTCGTCTTCATGTAAGACCTCTCTTCCTTATCTCGATGTAATATGAACCCTAAACTCTGAACATGAACTTTGGTCTTAATGTAAGACCTCTCTAGTTATGTCATATATGTGGATACTAATGTAGTGATGTGAAGAACATGTGACGAGATAGAAGAGAAGGCTTAGCATGAAAGACAAGAGCCTGTCAAGATAG
>JAYMSW010000061.1:0-34121 GCA_036897725.1 Erodium texanum
GCTTGGAAATGTTATATATATGCTTATAAGTGTAACGTGAACGTTTTTAAGGTTTTTATTATTAATCATCTGAGTTTCAACATGAATAGGTCCGAAAATAATTGAGTTTATAGAGTGAGTGATTAAAATCATACATGCTATATATATATCGTGAGATGTATAGTGTATATTTCTTTGGTGGTTGCTGCTAATAATGGTCTTTTACATAATAATAATAATAATAAATTAATTATTGGGCACGATCTTGTAAGCTAATAAAGACAGAATGGTTACATCATGTGTCTATCCAAATGCTACCTATCTTATATTAAATCTTGGGTCTGACTATGCTTAAATATATTTTTTTTTTATTTAATTACATATAATTTTTATTGTTACAAACAGATGAATTATTGTTTATTTTTAATGAAATGTTAAAACTATCCGATATCTCGGGACCCTAAAACTCCGAACCCTAAAAATATCTTTAGGGTTAGGGGTTCTAAGAAGGTTTTGATTTTGAGGTTTAATTTTAGGGTTATAGAGTTTCAAAATTGAGGGTAGTTTCGTCATTTTATAAAAATGGAACGACAAATTCAAAGTTGGGTGTGGTGACACGAAAACACGGTATGATTAAGTATAGTTGGATGTAATTTATCTTTATATATCTTTCATATTCATATATTTCAAGGAGTCCAACATCATGTGATCAGTCAAATATGTATAAAATTTTATTGTCGTTATACAAAAGAACATAATAAAGTTCAATTCAAATATATAAATTATAATCGACCGTACAGTTCAAAGTACACTCAACGATAATACATAGGAATGGTACTAATAATTAGTAGAGGACTATAATAAAAACGCGGCCAACGATCAAGTCCTGCTGACGTTACATTTTAAACGACGGTGATGCACAATATATATTCATTAGGCATGATAGTAATACAAGCATTGGCAATTTCTTAGGCATTGTCTCTAGACAACCTTGTAACGACACTCAACCTCAGATGTACTTGTCCATGCCATCGCATTCGAGGTAGAGCACACCGGGCGAGTGGCACGGTACATCTCCGGCCTCCATTGCCACCAAGCTGATAAACTTCTTTACCACACGTGCTTCCGGTACGCGTGGTCCAGTTGTCATGATCATGTTATTGTTGGCGACGATGCATTCTCCTTACGAGCACGAATGGTCATCCATTTCGAACCCGCCAACAAAAACCCGAGTGTTGACGGGTTCGGTGACGTGGATTAGAGACGATTGTGGCACTGCTGCGGCTAGGGCGAGCATGGGGAGGATCAGCCAGAGCCCGGACCACATTTTTGGGCAGCTAGATGCGAAAATGTGAACTTTTTTCTTTCTCTTCGGGGACTCCTAGGTTGTGGTCTTTCGTGGGTTTTTAAGATTCGGGGTCAGAACGTATATACGCGCAACTTTTTATTCGGGTTGTGAGGGACTTTCCGTCCAATTAATGAAGGCACGTGCTATGTATTGGGGACGAGCCCGTGTGATGTTTTGAGTTTGGACAAGTTTTTCAATGGAGAAGGTTTGGAAAGAAGCATAAAATTAGGCAAAGCTCGTGTGTTGTTTTGTTTGCAAAGGTTACTTTGTTCCTCGGTGGGTGGACAATCGGGACGAAAAACGTAGCTCTCCGACGAGCAAACTTCGCGATAGGGTATGTTTAGTCTTGACCTGTTCGGTTGGTGAATAGAAATACGAAATAACTAACATTTTGTATGTGGTAATGCTATATTGATATCTAATGTATAGTTACACATAATTAGTTGCTCATAGTTTTAAAACTAATTACAATTATTGTTATATTGACGGCTAAATTATCATGAATTTAATAATCAGTATAAAACATGAGAATACATAAAATTCTTTTGTATGAAGTATATATTCTATGACATAAAATTTGCATTTTTGCAAATACACAAAAGAAAAGAGATCGAATTTTATGTGTGCTTAAATTGATCAAGTGGTTAGAGGATGTATAGTAGATGGATTTTAGTTGTCTTTTCTGATGATTGAGAATCCACCTAAGTAATCACACGGGGGGGGGGGGGGATTTTGGGGGCAAAACTTATAGGGTAAGCGTTAGCGTGTATAGAGGCAATAACAAGCTTATGTAGATTCTCGTGTCCGAAGTAGGGGAAGCATCGACAACGTGCATAGAGAGACGATAACAGGCTTCAGTAGATTCTAGAATCCGAAATACGGAAGCATTGACTCATAGAGATGTGATAATAGATTACGGTGGGTTCTAACATCTGCAAAGCATCGACGCGTATAGAAGCGATAATAAGCTTCAGTGGATTCAGGAGTACGAAATAGGAGAATCATAGATTTAGGAGTATGAATTAAAAAAAGCGTTGAGATGTAGAGAGACAATAATAAACTTCGGTGAATTCTACGAATAAACAAATGGGTTAACCACAAGTGACCAAACTTTAAAAAATATTTAAGATTTTTGAAGCTTATGCTATCTCTTGCAATAACAGTTTTACATATTTGCATTCTTAATAAAATTAACATATCTAAATTTGATAATTTAAACCCGCTCCCGCTTTTCAAATTAAATATTTGATATCTCATTATTTTGTGTGCTACACATATTTTGTTTAGCTGATCATGTTTTTTAAAACATTGAACCGGATAAAACTCAACCGGTTCGATTTAAACCATTTCGAGGTCTAGACCGGATGGCATTTCCGTAAAATGATCCATGCGTAAATCGTTCTTAAACCCTATACGGCTATACCCATTGCTCGCTTCACTTCATCAAGAATCCAGAAGAGACGTAGAAGCTTGTAGTTACGCATCGTCACTCTCTCCGAGCTCTCTCCAATGGCGAAGCGTTTGATTCCGTCTCTCAATCGCATCTTGGTGGAGAAAATTGTTCCTCCGGCGAAAACAAGTTCCGGCATTTTGCTTCCCGAGAAGACCTCCAAGGTCTTCGTTTCGATTTCTCTTGCCCCTTTTCACTATCTCAATTTTTCCTTGTTTATTTCAATTTCTTTGTTTTTAGGGAGCTGAGTGATGATTGATGATTCCAATTGCATGTTTTTCCAATTGTCCGACTTTCTTTTTCATCCATTACTTAGTTTATGTTCGGGTTTTATGGTTTGCTTTTATGGCTAGCATAATTTTTGGCTTTAATGTTGATCTGGCGGTTTGGAGTGTAAATTACAATAATCATAATGAAGTTGATTGAGACTAGCAGAAATGAAGTTAGATGATTTGTCTGAGTAATTTGTTTTCAGTGTTTTCTAATTTTATTTAGGGCAATGCTTGAGGTTCCCAAGTGGGTTTGTAGTTTTGTATTTCGTGGTCTATGCTATCTTTTGGCTTTAATGTTGATCTGGCGATTTGGAGTGTAAATTACAATAATCGTATTCAATTTGAATGAGACTAGCAGAACTAAAGTTAGATGATTTGTCTGAGTAATCTTGTTTTCAGTGTTTGTCTAATTTTAGTTGGGGGAATCTTGGGGTTCCCAAGTGGGTGTATAGTTTTGCATTTCATGGCCTGTGCTGGTTTGCCATAAATATGTTAAATCTAGTTATTGGGGTTTGATCCTATTACCATAGTTCTAGTTCTTATATAATTTTTGTTATGTTTATATTTTGCTGCTTTACTCTGGAGCTCATGTTGCTTTTGGTTCTGTATGTTTCAGCTCAACTCTGGAAAAGTTGTTGCAGTAGGTCCTGGAGCTCGTGACAGGGATGGGAAGCTAATTCCTGTTAGTGTTAAGGAAGGAGACACTGTTCTTTTGCCTGAATATGGTGGAACTGAAGTGAAGCTAGGCGATAAAGAGTAAGTTTTTCCTTGTTTTACACTCTTTCAATATAAGCATATCTATGAGACTATGTATAGTTTTAGATTAACATGGTCCATAGCACGCCTCACAGGAGTTATTTACATGGTTTGGGTTTATTACATCATTGATTACCACCTAAAAAATTCAGATTTTTTTTTATGTATATCACATTCTTCTATTAAGCGAATCCTGTGACGGTGCTTCCTTGGAATGCATACATAAAAAGACTATATCTTGCTGATTATTGGTTATGTCTTGCTAATTAGAATGCATCTCAAATCTGTCATGATTATCGTTTTTGAGAACTATGTTGGTTTTTTTATTACTTGGTCTCCCAAGTGATTGCATTATCAAGCCAATGTTGATATCATCAAAATTATGAACTCTGATTAAGTTTTCTTCGTGACTTGGTACCTCAGGTTTCATCTGTTCAGAGATGATGATATATTGGGAACTCTCCACGATTGATGCTTTGCTTCATTGCCATGATGCCATCATCATATTGAAGAGTCTGATTTGTGCTGAATGTATCACCGGTCTCTCAGCATGAAGAACTGAACTACCAGTGTTGCGATTATGGTTGTCTGAATGATTATTGTTATGAAGGAAACAACTTTTTATTCAGATTGACTTGTTTTACTTATCTGGTGGAATAAACAAGGACTTGAGTCATTTCCTATTTTGTGTTTGAGATACTGAGGCTGGTCAAAGATTATCAAATTCCAGATTTGAAATATTGCATGACAATGGCATGCAACTTATGAGCCAAAACCTTGAAGATTTTCTAAATATAACAGATTTCTTTTTAAAATTAGTAGTTTGCCAAGCAAAACCCATTTCAATCACCACCAAGAGATGGTAAAGAGACAACATTGGCAAAGTAAAATAGGAAAAACGGCTTATGTGAACATAAAATATCTGTCATGTAATAGATCAAATCAGCTATTAAAAACATGAAAACTACTTTGTTTTTTGTTACATATGAGATTCAGAAATCTTAAAAGACATGCTTTCAGAACAATCTGATACATTGGTCAAAGCCAACCGGGTTTCCTGCCAACAGTTCTTTGCTCCCATGAAATGAAGCTTAGAGCTGAGGCTCCATAACATGAAGGGGAGTTGCAAAGCTCCTTCTAGGAGTGCTTTGAATATGTCTTTATGAACCTCTGGGCTGCATCACTGCTCAGTCCTTCACATACCTAGAAACAGTATACAAATTAAAAATAAAATTAAATGAGATTCTTCTGTCTCAAAATAAGAGTCTCGTGATCATTTGCAAAGAACAAGAATTATATATTTTATGCTTGACTTTTCACTCTTTACCCCTAAGCGCTCACATGTTTCCACTACTTGAGTTGTTATAACAAAGTGTCATTGTTGATAATGCATGACTTATTAACTAAGTAAACAGGAAATTGGTACTTATTCAGGGACCGAGGGAGTGCCTACTTTTGGAATGAAGAAGCTGATAATTCTAAAAGTAAAACATGCATACCAGTTTCTTATGGATCTGCTGAAAAGCCTTGCAAAATCTTTCTGCTTCTGCGGAGCTCACCTATAGCACAAAAGCACAGTAGAGATTCATTAGGATGATAAAAGGAATAGAGACCGCAATTTTTCTACTTGTTGCACTGATGAAACCTAAGTTTTCAACTGGATGTACCATGAGACTACTAAGCTGAGACCTCTCATTTTCTGCTACATAATAATGACCAATGCATAAAACTAGGGAAATAAAGAGATATTAAAATCAATAGTTCCTCCTAAAGTATAGAGCACATACTTTTTAAAAAAATAGAAAAGAAGTAAGAACGTATCTTGTTAATTTCCTATAATCGGTCCTATCATGTTGTTATGTTACAGTTCCTTGTCAAAACTACTAACGAATTCTAAGGTACCCAAGGGGATGAAATCTAGCTGAGATGGCTACTTCACAAAGATTCATATCAACTATCACAACACCCACAGACCAGTAAACTACACAAATTACTAAGGGCCTTTTATCGATGTCATGCACAGTTGACAAAACAAACAAGCATACCTTCTTCTCAGCGGCAAGCTTCAGCTTCATCCAAAACGCATCTGCCAAATACAATAACGTTAGCTTGCTGCATTTAATTTCTCATTCACTTGCATAGAAAAAGATGTGCATCTAACACCACACATCTACTCCATACTCGTCCATTTTCACAAACTAGCTCCATCATGGATTCAATATAGATAGGAGAAACAAGAAAAATGAGTGAGGTGTATCATTTAAAATCAAATTACAATCCATGGTTATTCTTCCCAGTAAGGTCCACATGCACAATAAACTGCATTACATGAACAAACTTGTTTGTGGCACTCACCTTGCTCATCAAATCCTTGATTGGGAACGTCGTTCTTATCCTTGTCATCCCATGCATCTTGCCATTCCTTTACCTCTGCCTGTAATGCCCGAATATGTCAAGCTAGCAAAGACTAAGAAGTAAAGCAAAATGTTACAAACTAAAGCAGTTCATGTATTAATACCTCATTCTGTGTCAACTGAGAAGTTGGTCGCCTTGGTGCATTTAAGTCAAGCTGAGACGATAGAAAAACCAATCAGCCAAAATATAAGCAGCTTGCAAGGTTCGTAACATAAATTTTAAGCTGTTAATCTATGACAAACCTAAAATGAGATGGAAGAATGGGATTATGGGTGATGATGTGCATAATTTCATTGGTCTCAGGGAGATCTATGGAACACAAAGTTTTCAACTTCCATACATACAAGTCATATAATATAAGCACCCCTCTGTCGAATAATATAGCAAAGGCTTCCACCTATTTAAAGTCCACATTGCACTTTGTCATATCATTTATTCTCTCCATTCCCGAATGAATCTCACTTTTCCTTTGAGGGAGTGAATTATGCATGAATTACCACTAATAACCTTAAATGTGTTAGTTTCTACGTCATGAGTATCTTAGCAAATGGGAGCAAATGATGATACAGTGGGAAAGCCGATAACTAACTCTACCAATCCTTGATTTTTGCCAAACATCCAAGCTGACACTTCTTTCAGAACGGAGAAATAACCCAATATCATAACACAGTCATTTTCCCAAATATATAAATGTCCAAGATTTATCAGTCCCATTTTCTTGTTAAAAAAATGAAACTTCGGCTATCAAATCAACCAATTCCACAGTTAAGATGGATTCGATTAAGGTCCACCAAACCCATCTCATGTTCTCACACAACGCGATTAACCCATTAAATATCTTACATTCCTACTATCTAAATTCTCAAAATTAAAGATAAATAAAACCAATCAGAGAAAAATATCAGTAACCCAGTTGCTCTTCTAAAGTGTAAAGCTATACGGCAACGAGAAATTGACAGTAAGAAGCAACTAATGTGGATCAAATCAATACAGAAAAGGCTGATAAAAAAGTACACGAAACCCTAATCCTGGAAGGAAATCGAGAGATAGAAGAGAAGGAGCAAGCAAGTAACCTGGAAATCGCGAGAGCGAACGACGGGAAAGAGATTGAGAAGGCGTTGAAACTCTTGCTCGTCCATGTCTTCTTCTTCCTCAGATTATGCTTCTCGATCAATCTACTGTGTACCAAATACACTAGTTTGTCTGTACCTCTTATAAAGAATTCAGAACCCAAACGGTGTCGTTTCGATCAAAGTTACAACCAAAAAGAGATTCAATTTTTATTGGACTTTTCTAAAAATTAAATTTGCAAGGAAGCAAAAATGGCAAAACCAATCAAGTATAAGAACACTATTCTTATATAGCTTTCTCATTCAGCAAACAAATTGTAACACAATCCTATTTCCCCAAAAGCCAAACAGAGAATTAAAAGAATGAGGAAATAACTAAAAAGAGAGAGAGATCATAATAGCAATATGATCCCACATTGCTAAATTACAAATATTATCTTCAGCAATATGATCTTTTTATCACCAAACAACACAAGCCATCTATCCTAAACTAGTCAACCCTCCAAGATCATCTTCTTCATCATCATGATATGATCCTCAAACCAGAAGGCTCTTGGCTGGGGCCACAAGAGCCACCGCACCACGATCAGTGCTTGAGAATTTCCTGTACACTGCCTTCAGCTTGCTCTCTGCAGATGTGGAGTGCAACCCAACTAGAAACTTTGCACAATCCCTGCAAAATCATTAACATTGTCTGAAACTTCAGATCATGTCTCAAAAGAAAAAACATTGTATGACAAGTGAGAACAAATTGAGGATTGATTGTTGTTTTTTTACCTTAGCTGATCTTCATTGTAACCTGTGTGGTGCTCCAGAGTAGAGTTCCAAAACGGGCTCTTGTCAAGTGTGCACCTTGCAGCATAAACAGCAGAAGCAGCAATTGTGGAGGGGCTGTGCATAATCGATGTCTTATAATCCATCATCCCAAGCTCAGCAAGAAAGAACACCATGTTCTCCATCTGCAACATTGAGATTTAACATTAAGCACTTGACACAGTTTGAATCCAAGAACCCACAAAAAAGGTTACAATAACACTATAGTTAGTTAGTACCTCCTTCTCTGAAGGAAGAGAGGCTTTGATGTAACGAACGAGGAACACATAAGGCGTTGGCACAGTCAAGTACCAATCCAGCTTCCCCAATATCGCCTTCTCCATGACGAGTACCTGCTCTCTGATATAGGCATTATCTGATATGCGCACAAAGTCATTGACCTGAACAAGTTCAAGAACATGATATCAGTAGCACGTAAGGCAAAAATGGTAGATTTTGATTGATTCGTGATCAAATATAGACTGTAGTACCTCAGGTGCCCAAATCTCCTCATATTTGCAAGCAATGAGCATTGAGCTTATGCCAACCAACTGAAGCTCCCTCCTAGGCACAACCTTCACTGAAAGGTACCTGTCAACTAAGTTCAGGGTAAGGTAGAGGGTTTCAGGCATGAGCTCGAACTTCCTGTGGACATCGATGAGCCAGTCTATGAGGATTGATCTCATCTTGACAGTGATTTCAGGTTGTGAATCCATGTAGTCTTGTACTCTACACTCATCCTATATCAGCAAAATCAAAATCCAGTATCAGAGGCAAGAACTTAAACATGGGCAAGAAAGGGCACAACTTCATAAAAATTAGTACTACCTCAGTGAGCTTGTAGTACTTGTAGATGTCATCAATGTACTCAACCACGGCCAATTCATTGTCCACATCTGCTGCATCAATGTCCTGTATAGGATCCTTGGGCAATGTGATCCCACAAGCAGCCTTCAATGGAGTCAAAACCCACAATTAGTACACATAAACAACAAAACAGCACATGAATAAGACTAAAACCAGAAGGGAAGAAGATGTAAAGATACTCACTTTGCTTCTAGCAGTGAGAGCTGAGGTAAAGGTGTTGGATTTAGTCCTGGAGGGCACTTTCTTTGGCAATGTTGCAGCAGCAGGCTTGGAACCATTGTCTTTTTCCTCTTCTTCATCATCAGAGCTAATCACAATCACTGTTTCCTCAGGCTTTGGCTTGCTGGATACCTTCTTCTGAGCAATAGCAGCTCTTTGCTTGTTCTTTTCTGCAATTGCTTGTGCCTGTGCCTTTGCCAACAGCTCAGCCCCAAACCTTGTGGTGGGTCTAGCAATTTGAGCCTGAGGCTTCCCTACAGCCTTCCCTTCACCGGCTCTGCGGGTCACTCGGTTCCCAATATCTTGCAGAACCCTCCTGTTCCTTCCTTCTGCTTGTGGCTTCTTCATCTTGTCTTCTACTGCAAGTTCTGGAGAACGTTTTGGAAGATTCATCAAAAAATGAAGCAAAACCCATCGCGGAGAAACAAAAATTGGGGCAAACTAGGAAATTTTGTTTACATCAAACCCATGTGCCGTGAATTGATATTTCAGACAAGAACAAAATGATATGCAATCGAAGAACCCTAAAGATTTCAACTTTACATCTCGGACCAACTCATCAACCAAACCCACAAATTTTTATGAACGGATCGACAATTAAAACGAAAACCCAAACCCAGATACGCAAAATGAAACCGAAACCGAAACCAAAATCAATTTCACAAAAGAAAAAAGAATCTGAATCCGTACCTCCTCTGGGTTGTTGCTGCGAAGCAACAGCTCTGGAAGCCATCTCCGGTTCTGGTACGTCCACGGAACTCCCGAAAACTCCTCCGATGCTCGAAATCAGAGACGACAGAAACTCTTGGAGACGACCGTTGCGCGTCTCTCCAGGACCAGCGTCTTTGGTCGCTCCCTTGGCCCCCCCCCCTCGCCCGAGAATCAAAGTCGGATACCGCCGGTACCCACTTCTCTCTCCAGAAAATCTAAGTTCTCCCGTTCCTCCCTCTAGAAAATTCTTGTTTGGTTCTTGCTTAGCAATGTGGATATAGATTCACAGAGGCTTGTGGTAGAAATTGGGAGTGGATTTATATGGAAAGAAAGGGTGGTGTGCTTGTTTGTGAAGCAGAAGAAGAAAGCCCCCCAACGGTCGAAATTTTTGTAATTGCGTACCGTTGGATCCTCCTGTGATGAGATTAACGGCTATAAATGGCGTTTATGGAAACTATATAGCCGTTGGGTCGAACATGTGCTGTGGCTTCGTTGAACGCTCCCAAACCCATTCCTCTTGGGGATGGATAATTACGCGAAGGCCCTCGAGAATTCTCATATGTTTTTTGTTTTTGTTTTTTCCTAAAAGATACCAGCATTAATCTTAAATTGCTACAATAATTTTTGGTTTAAATACCAATGATCAGACTTTTGTTTTTTTTTGATAAATGATTCCTGTCAATATTATATATCTCAGAAAATATATATGCTTGCGTTTGTTTACACAAGGTATGACTGTTCTTACACATCTTAATATTGGTAAATCAGACTAGATATATATACCAATCTATGTTGAACCTAAATCCAAACCCAACTGACCTTGACCTTGAGAATTATCGGGTCTGATTCTTATAACCAGCAATTCTGGCTACTACATGAGATGTCAATGACCAAACATTAATATAAAGGAGAAACGGGTGTACTTTTTTCTTTTTCTTATAGTAGAAATGGGCATACTTAATGATAAATATAAGTTTATCTAATATTTAATTCAACCCTGTATCTTTTTTTTTATGTCCTTCAACCATGTGTTTACTTCTAAGTATCATTTACATAAGTTTTATATCAAAAACCAATGTTTATTTTAATATATTACTTTTAATTTTTTTTCATCTCAAAATTTTCAAAAAAAAAAGTCACTTAACCCCTTTTTGATTCTAAATGACATTAATTTAATACCCATCACATGAACTCATAATATATTAGACAAAGATCTTATTACATAAAATATCTAAACATTTTTTTATCTTTATCCCTTTTTTTAAAAATCATCTTTATCTTTTAAAAATAATAGCTCACAAAAAATTAAAACAAACCCCATCCACACATAAATTGCACCCACATAAACGTAACCACCAACAAAACAGTTCCAATAACTCGAGCATGAAACATTCATATTAAACACAAATGTTACACAAAACCATTTAGTTCATTAATTTAAATGTTTTCAACAGCAACAATCATAATAACCTAAGAGGAAACTGGAACGTCGTCGTCTAAGGAATAGGGTCGGGTCAGCTTCATGGATTCGAACACCTCCGCAAACTGCTTCTGTTGGGCGGCAAGTTCCGCAATCTGGTACTGCAGTTCCTGCTTCTCCAGTCGGGCCTGCTCCTGCACAACCCGAATGCGTTCCTCTGCAGCAATCTCCACGTTCATAACGTGTTCCCTCTCTCCCACAACCGGTCCTTTCTTCAACGCGTTGACCACCGCCTTCTTCTCTTTCATCTTTTCAAACCCCTTCCCGCTCTTATCAAAAATACTCGGTCCGAAAGTGGACATGCACATCTCCGACATGACAGGAACTATCGACGACATGAATATGATGACGGGGACACACGCCATGAGCACCGTCGGCAAAATGTACCGTAACTGCCCGTCAAGCATGAGAGCCAGGGCCGTGCAAAACGATATCATCATAGTCGTTATGGAGAAGAACAAGGTAGCTAAACCTATCATTAATTTCCTCGGAAGTCGGAGGAAGAAGTCTTCTTCGGCGTAACGGGACGTGAGGATACCGAGGAAGACCAGGACCGAAGTAGTGGAGGTGTAGAGCGACAATGCGTCGCATACTATGAATATCCTGAACAGGGTTGTCTTGAGGAACATGGGTAAGCCTGAATCTTGGTTGTTGCCCCCGGGGACTGTGAAAGCTGCGGCGAACATGACGGTGACGATGAGAGCTCCGACGACGGTGGAGGATTGGGCCGTGCGTTGATTGTGTCGCCCAATCAAATCCACTTCGACGAAGCATATTGTTTCATTATAGTGATGTGACATGTAGAATCTCCTAAGTGAATCTAGTGACGCAGATTTCAATTGCTACGTCTCTTAGATGTTTTACTTGGGTGACACAATATTTAAACCTCATCGCCCAAGTTGTGAAGCCAATATGACCAAGGCAATTATTGCATCGTTTAAGCTGCTTAGGCAACATAGAGTATTGTCTTTGTCCCCCAAGCTGCAAAGCCAATACAACATAGGATAATTACTTCATCGTTTAAGCTACTTTAGGCGACGTAGGGTATCGACTACATCGCTCGGTTCATTATTTGGGCGACACAAAAACCTACATCGCCTAAATAGGCACAAATACAGCATAGCCTTTGTCGTCCTAATAGTAAAAGGGTTAACAAACAACCCAATCTTGATAGAGACCCAATCACCCTAACCCGATCGGGCAGGGTGGGGTTGGGGATTTTTGATATCGGGGCAAGATATGGGGCGACTAACAAGGATTAGTTGGGGACGGTGTTGTTATCCCCCCTCCTACCCTTGATATAATTAAAAATAATTTATTTATTCTATATTTTGTTTGTAAAATGGTGTTATTTTCTAATATATGTTGTTAGTATGTGAATTTCATAACAAATCGGTCGGGTTATAGGGTATGGAAAATACCCGTCCCCTAATATGCAAGGACCGGACGTATGTGGAGCAAAGAAGACAAACAAGAACGGGTATCCCTAAACCCGCCTCCAACTTGTCCTAGTACCATCCTTATAATAAACCGGGGCAATGCTAAACCATAAACCCTGAATTCCAGTACTCAAATTACCTTAAACCATTGAAGTTCTCTTTGCATCTGCAAAGCCGGACCGGACGTCCTGTCAAGCACAACGGAAGGGGCCAACTTGGCAGCCCAGTGCAAAATGTTGTTTTTCTCAGGGTTCTGGCGAGACAACAAGTACTCTCTCTGTCCCATGAAACTATATATCAGATTGTAAATCTTTTCTTGACGATACTCCACAGCATGCCAAAATATGGTCTTGCCCTCCACACGAGCGTCGACGAGATCGGGATTAGCTATGAGCATCTCGCTGACGAACTCAACAATCCCATGTTTCGAAGCTTCTATCATGGCCGCATATACAGAGTTGGTCAACATGGAGGCATCGAAACTCGACACTTGCTCACAAACCAACCCAAGAAAGGCTCGTGCTTGATTATACACCAGCTTCTCATCATCGGATACTTCGAAAAACATGTCTTCCTCTCCTGATTCACATGTTTTAAAACATTCTTAAACTAGATATTAATTAATATATAATTAGAAACAAAAAAAATTGAAGAAAGAGATAACCTAGTAGACGTTGCACATATTTCACGCATTTCCAAGATTTCCACATCCAGTGGTTCAATTTGTACACTCCTATATATAGTCAGAAAAAAAAAATGATCTAAAACATATAAATTTACGGCCATATAAGTGATCTATAATATTAAATAAAAATGGATTAGATATATAGCTATTGGCACAAAAATAAAAGACTTACTTGATTTTTTATGCCCACTCCCATGTTCGAGAGAAGAGAACGATTTAGCCAATGCGTATATTGGGCATATATTTTCCATGTTTTGGTACAGTAGAATCTTGGGGAACTTTGTAACAATCTCAGAAGCTATATCTATATATATGTACATATATATACAGAAGTTGTCAGCTTTGATCAACCGTATATATACGGTGTTATAACTTTTTCGTGATGCGGAGGAATAATTGTAAGCAAAAATAATTATTGTATATTATACATCTTTTGTACATGATTAATCCTTTATATCCAACTATCTAAAACTTAAATTTTAAATGTGAAAAACATTTTAGTTAAACATAATAAAATAAGACTTATTCGAAGACAAAACTATTAAAAAGATGAAAAAAAGTGACATTTTCTAGATAATAATAAGATTAAGGGTATTTTTATCGTTATTTGAAAATAACAATGTTTAAATATTAAGATCAAGAGTTTTTTTGAAAAACGACATTTTTTAAATATTAAGACCGCATATATTTTTATTATTTTTCGATTAAGAAGAACCATCTATAATTTTTTGAAAATTTAATTAACTGGACACAAAGATTACATGCAAAAAAAAATCATATAGTATGCAACAATACATAATGAACTATATATAGTGTGTATATATGTTTACCAAATAATTTGATATTGATGCAATTGATGAGAAGATGGACCCCACAGATACCAAATTCTGGATTCAGCCTTTCTTTGTCAGTGACACTGTAAAGATAACGAGTCGTGTCCTTGAAGCCTTTCCACGAAGCGATGGTCGCGGGGAAGGAGAAGCTCTGGTCTCCGATGTTGGGCAAGCTCGGGTTCATGGAGACCATGCGCTTGAGCAGCTTTAAAACGCCCGGTTGGCTGTGGTTTGCTAAGCGGGCGAAATCTGTTAAGCCCTCGCTGTCCTGTATCTGGAGATCTTGTGCTCGTTTCGTTTCCTTCACCAACAGCTCCAGGATCTCGAATTTCCCGATCTCGAGCGTGTAGTGAAGAGCTGTCCGGCCGCCCACCACCGCCGCCGTGGCGTTTGCTCCGGGGTTGGAGTTGAGGAAGTCTTTCATGGCCCTCCAGTCACCTTGTCTTGAGGCTTCGATGAATGGAACATAGTCTTTACATGTAACATATGTTCTAATCAATAGTCAACGGGATTAATGGAATGACATAAAACAATAATTAAGTCTTGGATATTTTTATGTTTAGTTGAGTTGGTCATAAGGTATAGGTACGAATTTGAATCTCATAATGTTTAAAACGGCCTCTCGTTTTTACTATCTCTTTATTGGTCTCCTCAAAAGAGAGAGTACTTTTGTGTCAAGGTTTCTTTGGGAGGTCAATGGCGTCCACACTAAATATGTTTAATTTTTTTTTTTTGAATGAAGAGTAGAAAAATTCTTTTTAAATTCCATTTAGATTCTAACTGATATAGAATTCTCGTACTCTTTTCTTGCATTGTCCCTGTTCTATTAGGCTTACTATTACATCTTATTTATATAGCCCTTATCTATGCTATTCTTTTTCCCTGATTCGTGAACATACGTAATAATCAACATTATTTGTATATAAGCAAGACACTGCTGTTTAATTCATAATTTTTTTATATTAAGACTGATTATCTTCTTAATACAGTATCTTTAACTATTAACTTAGTTTTTGGGTGTAGGGTCGAAAAAGAAGAAGAGAAAAATTAGAGAGTACCTATGCCATCGGAGAGGGATAGATCCTCTGCAATAGGGTGCAGAGGTTTCATCGTGACGGTCTGGTGAAGTAGTTGTTGATCATAGATGTTGATCGATCTCAGGAGATCCCAAGCTTGCTTCGCCGATTTGAGATGGCCGATCTTGAAGAGTGTAGCTGCACCGCATGACATGTGAATGGCATGCAGTGCCAGAGCATTCTTCTTCCTCTGGCTCTTCCAGCTGTTGTTCTCCGACGACTCCTCTGCTCCGATCTCCGGTTCGATTATGTCCCAGAGATCTTGACTCGTGAGATAGATCTCCATGCAATTCGTCCACATTTCGTAGCTGCTGTGGTCAAGAACTACGGGAACAACTGGATTTTCTGCCATCAGACACTGGCTGAAAACAGACTTGTCCGTAAAAATGTGTGTTATGGTATAAAACTAAATAAACTGTATATACTTACAGTGAAATGAATCGAGTTGTAGCTGAACCGAGCTGCTATGTTGCAATGTATGAATGGCTTATGACTTCCATTATATGTAGAACAATTGTTAAGCATAGAGTATTTTTATTTATTTATTATTATTATATAGAAAGGAATGACTCTTCTCATTTTTAAGGCCGAGTCATTGTTTACAGAATTACAATAGGTTTGGTGCCAGTTGTAATTGCCAGTATTAATTTGGCTGGTTTGTAGCACCTCGTCTGGTGGTAGGTGGCAGTTTTGACTGGGTAGGATTGTCAAACTAGGTCTGACATAAGGAGCGTTTTAGCTAGATAAATTATTGCGTTAGGTCTGATTGCATGCAATTGGAAATTCGCTCAATTAAGATTACAGGATGTCATTTCCCTAGACTTGGAACTATGAGGCTCCTTGCTTGGGTCAACCACATGTTTGTTATATATTTCTTGGGATATATAATATTGGAGGCAGGTTTCATATATAAAAAAAATACAATAGGTTGAATTTTTGTTTTTTATTTTCTACCGTCAGTTTTGAGTATAACACAAAATCAGACAATGACAGAAACGTATAAAAGGGATAACTTTAAACAGATAAAAAAATGTTGACTGATAAATAACAAAAGAAAAAAATATCCTCACAATATATTTAGTAGCATGCCCTGTTTTCGCTCTCTACAGCAAATCTAGGGTTTTTTTATAAAGAAAAATGGCGGCACCTTCGACTTTGCTCTGCACTCTATGGCAAAGACACGTTCGGGGCAACTGATGAGCACGAAGGGAGGAGAGGCATGAAGCCAAACAACGACGACGATCTCTGTGAGCGGGTGGTCTGGCCGGTGAGGCGAACATGGCTTCACGGTTCATCCTCCTCCGATCGGATCACTGGTATGACTGTGGATCATATGATGTCAGGATACAGTGAGGCTACCGGCAAGACCGCTGGTCATGCTCTTTCGGGGTACGACGTGACCAGGGGTTGGGCTATGGGTCACGCTCGGGCAGTACACGGTATGGTCACTGACGGAAGGGAAAGCCGAGGCAGCGAGTTGGAGACAGTAGGGGGCGCGGTCAAGACCGGTCGGGGTCGTCTCTTGGGTCTACAAGTGAGGTCCCTCCAGTTATCATCGGGGACAGTTTAGATCACATCGTCTGGCGTATGTTAGCGGTGTCTATAGGCCGGGAAGCAGAGATCGCGGACATCTCGAATGGTATGACGAGGGTTGGTAAACAACCCGGCTATGAGCTCTGAGTAAGAAAGGAGGGGAACTGCCGTGGGGATGGCCTTCTGTGGAGTTTCAGTTCCCAGTGGGATTTAATTACCCTGTTTAGGCCTAGGTTTATCATATTTATGTAGTTGAGTCTTTTTGTAGGCTCATATCCGGGATAATGTGTCCCATCTAGTAGATTTCCTGTTAGAGATCTTGTGTCCATAGTCTGGTTTGACCTATTTGATCGGTGCGTCCACCACTTATACCCTGTTTTAGTATCGGATTCAAACCAATTTATCGAAGTCTATCAAAAAAAATCCTCACAATTTGTTTACCCAAATTAAATTATGTATATTATATATATAAAAGGATACGTAACGGATTATTAATTAACCCATGATTTTTATGTCAACTCTCTTTAATAGTTATAATAAGTGACTTTGATTAAATTACATCACCATATGAATGATTGTTTAGTCATCTCTCTCCTATATACAATGACTGAGACAGTTGACCAAATATATCTGTATATTATATTTATACAGTTGAACATGAACATATAATATACAAATAAGAATGGTAGATAGATATAGAATATAATTAAGTTAGAACAAATCTATTACGTCGTCGATGATAACATTACGTTAAATGAAAATAGAATCAAGAGGAGAGATTAATACAAGGAGTTTGACTTATTACATATAACTAATATCGTCTTACCACCAACACTCCCAACTTTTTTTCCCGCATCGACGTCGGCTTCATCTCAGAGGCACCACTGTAACCATAAGGTCGCGCGATAAGCTTGCTCTTAATAAACCATTTTAAATATTCATCAATGTGTTGCACAGTATGTTCTGCACTGCTGTCAATGATGTTTTTTAATTGAAAATTGCATCTCTTTTTATTGGTACACTGTAAAATAATATTAATATGACCAAATTAATTTAAGCGGTTGTTTTCTGGAGCAAACAAATTTGATAATATGAAACTAATTGTTAATGTGTATGGAACTAATGGAAATGGTAGCAGGTGGGAATGACTCCAAATTTCTAAGTAGAAAAATGTAACTTGAACATATGACACATATTTCAAGTCTATTCAAATTTTAATGTTCCTTTCAAAAAACAATCCAGTATTGTTTTTAAACCGTTATTTTTGAATCCATTATCGTGTTGGATAAACATATGATTAAGATCTTCATTCCTTACACTTCACTTTTACGTAGGTCATTTTGATTGGGACTTGAGTAGTTGTCGTTTTGTTTGGGTGTGAGTCGTTTTGACAGAGGTAGAGAGAAATGGGCCCACCTTATCTGAGATACAACCAACAAGTAGAGAGAGTTCCACATTTTCTCACATTTGTTTTCTCTGTCCATTCACTTTCTTCTTCCTTCTTCCAAGGATAGATTGAAGAAGAAGAGAATGGTGACAGTGCCATCTTCTCCAGTTTGTACCCAACTAGTCCCAACCCTTTCATCATCAAGAAAGCCTCCATTTTTGCATTACAGAAGCTCCAAATCACTCCATTTCTTGCCTTTCCCAAAACCCTCAAATGCGTCTCCCAAAACCCTCAAATGCTTCTCCCAGAAGCAGTCCTCTGATGAACAATACCAGTTCGAGAGGCTCTTCTCCAACCTCAACCAGGCCACTTTGAAGAGAGAACCTGGTACTTAACTCTTGCTTCTTTCATCACTCAATTTGTTAGAGTCTCATATCTAGAAGATATGGATCATAGAGGTTTTAGGTGCATCGAGTTTTAATATTAGTATCATATCACCATATTGAGCCTATACCCAGAGCTTTTAGGTGAATCGAGTTTTAATACAAGATCATAGTGATGAGTTTTCAAGATGTGATTAACACGACTAGTCAATTCATGTCACCATCTTGAGCCTACAGTAGAGCTTTTAGGTGAATCGAGTTTAGTATAGGGTTATATCATTATTTGATGAGTGGTAGGTGTAGAACTCGTGAGCTCTTGATGAACATTTTGATGTGGGTCGGGCTTTAACAGACCTTTTGCAAGAAAATTCATGACCCTCTTTTCCTTTTCAGGAAGTTTGTCCAGTGCGATTCTACTGGTTGCAGGCACCACGGTATGTGAATATCCGATATTTGTACACTATTATATGCTCAAGTACTTTCAGTTCCAAATATAATGCAACTTGTGTTGTTCATTGTAACCGTATCATCGAGAACTTTCCTAAAACGGTACTAAATCCAACAGGTTGGTGCAGGAATCCTTGCCATTCCTGCAGTGACTCAAGATGCGGGTTTCCTAGCCTCTGCTGTCACTTGCATCCTTTGCTGGCTATTTATGGTAATTATTGAACTCATCATGTGACTCTATGCTGATTAGTAGATTAGCATAAATCACTGTCTTTGTTTTCTTGATTACTTGAAGGCCTTCTTGACAGGTAGTGACGGGCCTGCTCATTGCTGAAGTCAATGTCAACACCATGTGTGAACTCGGTTCTGGTGGTGTGTCTCTGGTAACTTTGCGTATGAGTATGGCTATTTCCCATCTTGCATAGGAAGTATAATTTTCTGATCTTTGTGACATAACGGTGATTTCAGGTTTCAATGGCAAGGAGGACTCTAGGAACAGTCGGTGTTCAAATTGCTTGGTATATATGCCACTTTTTCGAACATATGTGTTCTTGATGTTCTATTATGGTTAATACGTTTTGTATCCTACAGTTGGTCATACATTTTCATTCATTACGCCCTTCTCGTTGCCTACGTGGCCCGCTCTTCAGAAATTCTTACTGGGTTTCTCGGCATTCCGTTGTATGAATCGTAACTCTTTGCTTCCACATGTGCATGTTTGTCGATTCCATATGTATTTTTTTTAAAAATATAGATCCACTAAATTGTAAATACAGATGGGAAAGTGCTACCATATTTTCGTCGGTCTTGGGAGGCATTTGCTACTTTGGGAGGTCAGTCAATGATCGTGTAACTAATAGTACATATCGGTCTTTTTTTTACATTTGAGTTTATAATTTAGTTCTTTCTCTAACTTATATCTTCCGTTGTAGCCAACGCTTCATTGGTGCCATTAATGGAGCTCTGATTTTTGGGATTATCGCTTCTTTCTCAGCTCTCGTGGTAATATTTTGCTCCATTCACTCTTATGATCATGCGATAATACCTTTGTGGATATAACGGGAAATTTAGTTTCTTTTGTAGGTAGTTGCAAGCGGAGACCTGCATTGGGATGCTTTACTGAAAGCCAACTTCGAAGCTGTTCCAATGAGTATACCCATAATTGCTCTCTCATTTGTTTACCAAGTAACATAACATCACCGACCTTTGGCAACTTCAAGCAAACTTAACATTTACACATCGGTTTACTCATTTCTACATATGTTTGTTTCAGAATGTCGTACCTGTTCTTTGTACCAATCTCGAAGGAAACATGTCAAAAGTAAGGTGACAAAATTCTCGTGCTTTTTCTTTTTTAGCAAAAATTAAGGATCTGTAGAGTTAGTGATGGTATCATGACCCGATATGCTCCCACTCGCAGGACTGCGATTGTTCTTGGAACTGCTATACCCTTAGCGTTGTTTCTTGTTTGGGACGCGGTGATTCTAGGATCCATTACGATCCCTGAAATGGGGTCTGATAAAATGATTGATCCATTACAGCAGTTGCGATCTACCAATGGAGTTGTTGGAGTAAGTAATCGATCAAAAACAGTAAAATACTTGTGTTGATGATGCAAAAACAAGGGTTTAATTTAATATGCATTTGCATCTGTCTTTGTGATCTTGTAGCCTATAGTGGAGGTGTTCTCGCTTCTTGCAATCGCAACTTCATATATCGGATTTGTTTTGGGCCTCTCTGACTTTCTCGCCGACTGTGAGTACTACGCCTCTTTACATTCGATATTATGTTTCCAATACTATCAAGCTTCTTACTGGTTTAAGCATATGTCCATTTTCCAGTGCTGAAGCTCCCGTCCGGGAAGAACATGCCGGTGCCGTTCCTCTTGTCGCTGATCCCTCCGCTGATACTTTCGTTACTCGATCCCGAGATATTCTTCAAAGCTTTGGATTTTGCAGGAACTTACGGAGGTACCGTTCTATGGCTTTGTTATGCAATAGAAGAACTCTTAGGATTTATGAGTTTGTGAAGTGTTTAAGGTTGTGTTTTGGTCAGTACTGGTGCTGTTCGGGATTCTTCCGGCGGCAATGTCGTGGTCCGATAGATACACAAGCTCAAGGAGGCTACCGGAGCTGGTTCCCGGCGGGAGGATCACCTTGTCGGTGGTGATGGGTGGGGCCGGATGTGTTGTTGCTTCAGAAATACTCAAGAACTTCGGAAACCTCTAAAAACGAGATAGTATCTGTAAAACTTGATCATGTTAGTATATTAATCTTGAAATGTTTGTTTTTCATTCAGTTTGAAGAAAGATTGAGTACAAATCCAAGGTACATTTGAACTGTAACTTGTAAGATCGAGCTATACAAGAAGTGAAGCCTTCAGAGCTAAGCTACGTTAGATTCAATAACACGCAACAATACTCGTTCACTGCATTTTTTCCAGGTTGATCACTAGATCTCAAATATCTGTATCCAGATCTCCACCGTGCACCGCTGGGACATTGTTCTCGGGGATGGTGCTGTTACATTGATGCAGTAGCTGCGAGGCTGAAGACAAGCCCTTTTGACTCTCTGTGGAAGCAGGCACTGGATTTGCGCCTCGGGCACTCTCGCTCACCGACAATGATGCTGATGTGGGTGGAGCAGCAGCAGCTTCTGTTTCACTCCCACCCCCGTGACTCGTTCCTTCTTTCCCACCACCACCTGCGATAATGGATAAGGTTAAGCATGGAAACCCGACATTCAAGAATCCTATAATACTCCCTCCGTCTCAAGATGCGTCTTGTTTGCAGATACTAAGGATTTCTGGAATTGGTGTTTGATTTTCCACATATTGTCTGTATTTTATGCATAAACAACTTAAAAAGAGAATGGAAACTTCTCTTTTGGAACATTTACATTGCGAAGTAGGAACATATGACAGTTATTTTGGGATGAAGAACTGTCCATGGAAGCCAGTTCTTGGTACTATGTGACCCATCGATCTCAACAAGGAGGTCCTAAGAGAAGAATTATGACAAGGGAAGAAGAAATCAGCACAAAACGGTAAGAATTACCTGTATGAGAAGCAGTTATGGAGGGAGTGCTTGTGCTTGTGGGGGTGCAGCCTCCCTTCTTCAGCTTTGACTGCAAGATAAGTCAGAAATCAGAGTCAGATGTGACACATTAGCAAATTTGGAGTGCAGAATAATGTTAGTTCTATGGGTTAATTGCATATAAGTTATTGCAGATGGTTCTTTTGTCAGAAAATGACGAAAATACCTTTGACCCTAATCTCCAAAAACATTGTTTTGTCTTTTTAATAGTTATCTTTTAAGGAGTCTTTTTACATCTACTCAACCATTTTCTACATCTAATCAAAATAGGGTCAAGGGCATTTCCGTCATTTCTTGGAAAAAGAGATCTACAATTTTTTGAAATTTTAGGTAGCTATAAATAACATTGGAAATAGTCATGTGCAAAAGACGTATAATACACAATAGCTATCAACAATTAACCCTAGTTCTTTATCTGGATAAAGCATCAGCACAGAGCATGTTAATGTTCTTACCTTTGCATTTTCTTCGCAGTGCTTCACAACCACTGAAATGATAGGGCAACGACCATGCAAGAGCGTGTAGGCCCACAAGAGAAGCTTCCTCGGAATGCTAAGATCAAGGGCCTCAATCCCATCCACACCTGGTTTGAATTGCCCATTTGTTGCCAACCTCGATGGCACCATATAAAGATTGACGGAAGAAGGGAGTGTCACACAGGAGCTCTCCCGATAAAAATTGTATGAAGTTCTAAGCAACGCATTTGCAGTCTCCAGGTTTTCATCTGAAGCTCTCTTAATCACTATGTTTTTCATTTTAGACAGCAGAGGCATCCATTTTGCTTCGAGATCTTTTGTCTGGGTTGGGTCTTCAAATGATGAATTCCATAACTCAATTGTTTGCAGATCAACACAAAGATGTTGGTTGCTTTCTGAACTGCTATCTGATGGGTTGACTTGACCCTCGACTGGGAGAGAAGAGGTTAATGGAGTGATTGAAGCTAAGCTGTTTATAAGAGATCGGCACCAGGCAAAGGAAGCATGCTTGCAGACTTTGGCACAATTAGCATTCGATAATTTTGGATTCTTGAAACGCTTCCTAATCCGTTCATTTATTGCCTCAATTGTTTCCAGCTTGCCATTTCTTTCTAATGACCAAATGTGTCGGTGGAGATACCTGGCAAAGTAATGAATGAAGTCAATAAGCAGTAATTATGAGCCAAAAGCACATTTATTTACTATACAAAAAAAAAACATATATGAATTTATTAAATGTGTACCCATATAGATTATTCTCTGATATTTCTGGGCTCTCAATCTCGGGTAGACGGCATATTTCAGGCCATAATACTCCATGATCCATGAATAGAGCAAATAACTTTTCCAGTAAACTCTCATGGCTATTTGCAACGCCAGAGCCAATATTCTCAACTGGATGCATGGATGATATCAGGGTCTTCATATACCTTCCAAGTGCTAATGGAACAATATCTTCTAGGCACAAGGAAAACTGGATTTGAAATGAAGTTAGCTACTACATAAACTAGCAAAAACCCTACAATCAAAAGACTAGATTTATCTGCCGAACATGATGCACACAATGGGGCTGACAATGTTAGGCATTCTTAGGACTTCTTTAACTAATGAAGAGAGCATGAGTAGGCATGCACACAAGCTTGTTCCTCTGGATGTTTCACAATATTAAGGCAATGAGTTTTTTATTATTTCCTTCCTCCCCAACTCACCCATCATGAAACAGTAATTTAAGAAAATGTGCAACATTATAATAGATCCAGTATCTTCTTGGTTGCAGCTTCATAAACTATTGACGTATTAATTACACACTGAAGCAATGAGAACAGATCTTTGCATAGGATTGGATTCTTACCCTCTTGTCTGCACGAAGTGATGTATAAGCCCGGTCTAGGGTGCAAACATCTCCTGTTTCCTGCAACAGTTTCAAATAGAACAAGACATACTTCCTGATGCAAGTAATAAATTTTCGAGAACTTTCTGGTAAGTTAACTTCAAGGCCCTTTCTGTTCCCTGAACAGCCAGATGATTTGCGCCTGATGCACACAAAAAGCAAATCACAACGTCTGAGAGACTTCTCGATGCTACCCCAAAATGCAATAGCCATTGAGTTTTTGCTTGAACCATTTTGTTGAACAAATTATGCATATTTAATCTCTTTGTTGAAGTATATTAAACCATTCAATAGAAAAGAAAAGAGATATATATAAAGGCTAAGGCCACATCCGACTAACAAGGTTGACCTTTTAGTTGGGGAGCCTGACCCAATATTTAAATAAAACTTATACTTCAAATATCTAAAATCTCCAGTAAATAATTTAACAACAAATGTAAAGTAACCGAACTTACCTTCCCTTTTTGACCATGCCATCGATCTCCCACATATTAATTGTAAAGGATGAGCGAGATGATTTGAAGCAAAAGGATAGCCCATCCTTCGCCCTCTCCAGATCACCAGCCTCACCCCTTCTATAGAACCCTTGAGCAAGAATGTATCTGGCCCTGTGAAAATGCTTGAGGTCCCCTTCAACACAAGTTTCAAGTGCAGAAAGGCAATCACTGTAAAGCATCTTCCATGCCCTTTCCAATTGAAGTGATTTCTCATGTTGTCTCTCCTCCAGATCAGTAGCCTTACTGTCTGATGGAAGGGGTTGATTATCAGAGGATAACTTACCCAAGATATTCATGACTTCATCCTTTGTTGATTGAGCAAAGGAATATTCTGCAACACTCTGATTTATACCAATAGCACAAAAGAAGGAATAAGAACACACGCTGAGACATGCAAAAATTTGAGAAATTATGCAGTATAAACCAATAGTATTCATTAAGGGATCTATTTTAAGAAATAATAGTGTTTGAAAGGGTGATAGGAGGGACTAGGACACCTTTAGTGCGTCTATATTATCCTTTCCACTCCTATAAAGTATCTTTAATCGTGATGCATGCATCCTGTAGACAGAATCCACGGCTGATGGATTTAAAGTAATAGCCTTCTCGTAATATGACAATGAAATTTCATGTGAGTAACCAAGCTTTTCAGAAAGTTTCCCCATATAGAATGCATATGACCAATCTTGCCTGTGAAAAGGAGACACAGAAGTTGGGCAAGATTAGAATCATAATGGGGTAAATACAATGCGGGATTAACACAAGAAATATCTAAAAGCACATACTTATGTTCAAAGGCTTTCTTGAAATGTTTCATAGAGTTTTCACAAAACTTTATCCACACTGTATCCTTTGAGGGTACAACAGATCGCTGATCATAAAATGGCACCACATTTTGTAGGCTGTCATAGTATACTAAGGCCAATAGTTCATGTATCTCGCTCTGCAGCCAAAGAAAAGACATTACAAGTTTTCAATGATATTAACCTAGAAAACTTACATAAATACACTACTTGAATCTATGTCTCAAATAATATGCACAGATGCAACTAGTCATTCAATATGTTTAAAATACCCAGGAAGCGAGTAAAGATAGAAAATTATTGAGATGTTCTCATGTCAGCCTAACAGCATTTTAGATCAAAATAAACATCTAAGGTGATATAAGTTTTAAGAAGATGGTCATGTAAAATATTAGAAGGAAGCAACAACAACTAGGCCCTACAAAGTTGGAGTCAACTACATGAATCCTTTAGCAAAAACTAGGAAGATATATAAGTAAAATAAGAAATCATCCCATGCATCTAAACATGTATTCTTCACCTTTTTGTAAGACAAGGAAGCAAAACACTACCACGACAACATCCATCCATGTATACCCACCAATAATACATGTGAAATATGTTGAAATATATTTGTACTGATAATAGAAGAGAATCCCTCTATATAGGGCAATATAAGGTTGCCCTATGAAGGTTGACTAATGCATGAAAGAAAATAAGCCTAAACTGAAGGCCTGATGTAAGGGGGTATTTTGAGAAGGCGTTATGAGGAATCTCATTTATTATGGGATTCTAATATTTTAACGTATAGAAATATAAATATATAGCAAGAACCTGCTGAGCCGATGACTTTGCCAAAGCCAAACTCATCAATAGACATCGTCTACTCCTTCTTCGACTAAACTCAACCCTCTGAGGTAAAGTTGCATCCTTTCTCCATGCTACAACATTTATATGCTTACTACCATCATTTAGCAACAAGTCCACTTCCTGTAGCGAATGAAAAGAGAAATCCTCAAGAAACATCCAAATGTTCAACACTAACCCAGAGCAGGTCCCTCTCTTTATTGTTATTTTATTACATTCTCAATTAAAAACAACAAATATAATACCTTACCTCATCATAAATATTTGCAAGTCTTTGCCAACTTTCAAAGCGCTGAGGGTTGTATAGTAGATCATATTTGAAGAGGGTTGCATTTTGTTGTACAAACTCTTCACCTTCTTTGGTGAGTACAAAACCAGGCCACTTATCAGTTGCACTCATTTCCTCAGACTGTGCTAAGAGATAATACAAGTTGCGGTAAACCTCTATATATGGCTCAGAACTGCACAAAATTAACTATGATGAGCATGTGAGATTCATATCAAAGTCAAATACAGATTACAGAAAACTCAGTCCTACAAGCTTCACCAATAAAAAATAATAATATATGTATTTGTGTCCATTATTATTTAGTGAATTAATGAATGATTAAAAAAAATACAAAATTTGATTACCAATCAGAACAAGAGGAATGAATTTTCTTAAATACCTCCCCACTGATGATGTCTTGTACTGTTCAAGGTTTCTTGAACCATTGGGAAATATTATCTTCATTATGGCTTCAAGAAACCCGTCAGACCCAGCATCCTCAGAGAGTTTATCTTCACAAAGTTCTGGATCATCTAAGAACTTATTGATTGCATTTCCAGATAAGACATCTTCTGATGGTTGGGGAAAGTGTTTGCGTATGGTTCGTAAGACTCTACGAAGTTTTACCAATCCAGTTCTCTGATACATACATGCACATTAGGCAGTCAAACAATGATCATTATCTCTAACAAAGTAAAACTCAAACGGTAAGAAAACTACAATAATGAGGGCTACTAACAGATGAGGCCTTTGCATTCGGTAGTATATACTGGAAAACATCAGCACACTGCTCCTTGGTCTGATAATCTCCGCGACTTGTATTTTTGTGCATGGCTAGATCATCTTCATAAGATGAATCAGATCTAAGATTCAGACCATACAAGCAGAAAAAACATTGATCCAAAGCATTGTCAATTTTCATCTCAAGTTCCTCCCACTCATCTTCAGTTAGGTCATCCATATATTCAGTAGGGTTATCACTTGAATTTTCAACTTTTCGTAACTTGCCATTGTTGCCCTCAATGGCCTGTTTTTCACATTCTACCTCTGGATTAGATTGGCCTTCACGAGATGGAACACAGTTATTCCTCTCTTCAAAAGTGTTCCTCTCCACAGCATTGGTTTTCTCTATTTCAGTCTGAGCCATATCCACACTAACTAGTTCTGAATTCGATTCATCATGGGATGTTATGGCATGTTCCTTCCACTGAGCTGTCTCCCTGTTTGAAGAGAGAGAGTTGGATTTCAGCTTCATATCCAAGGCCAAGAGACGCTTTATTGCAAATTTAAAAAAAGTTCCTTGCTCCCCCTCACCATCTTCACCAGCGCAGCAGAGCTCATACTCAGCAAGCAGGTCATGGGCAGCAACAATTAAATCAACCTGGAATAAGAAGTCAGATAAAAACATAAAAAGCCCATAATGAGAGATAAAATAATTTACCAGGCTATATACACGATTGCTTTCAAAAAGAAGAGAAATGACTAACTTGTGTCTTGATAGGAACAGTAGAGTTCAAGTGTTGAAGTTTGCAGAATGCAATAGCTGCATGGACAAAGCAGCATCTTTGCTTCTGTTCAGCTAAGTCATCAACTATAAGCCCGGAAGATTTCTTACAGAGAAATATGCTTGCAATATTGCACATGACAGCCAGCAGTTGGGATTGAATATAGCAAATGCTTCTCGAAGGAATGGTGACACTAGTCTACAAGCATGCAAATAGCTACATATTACTAATACAATAGCATACAGAATATTTATGCAACGAAGTGTAGCTAAATGCCATACACTTCTCATAGTGCCGTCCACTGACAGTAAAGATGCAGATTAAAGTTTCACGTTGCTCACACTAACAACAAAAAGATCCAAATGATCTTGAACCTGTGGATGGCGTTTCAATCTACATCAACAGAGAACATGTTCACTTGAAACTTATCTTAAACATAGGTATGGCTGAGCAGAAAATCAAGAGACTGTTTAAGGCCTTGGGAGTCTTGAAGTAGGAATACATTCCAGTTTACAAGATAAGGCATTCTGGTGGTTTTAGCAATGAAAGAAAACCAAGAGTAAAAAAATCGCCAAGAAAATAGTGCTCAGTTTGGATTTTAATTGGTATTGTTAGTGGAATAAAATAGAAGATTACAGTTCTTACAAAAAGATATTCTTAAAAACAAAGTTCTTAAAAAAGGTGAGCTTCCCAAAGTTCTATGTCTTCCAACTTTTCTAGGTTCCACAAGTAGCATAAAGAAAAGTAGGTCTTCAATAAAAATCAGAAGAAACCCTGATTGACATAAGTTCCAGAAATTATCGTCGTCTGTTGGCTGCTACTGCTAACAGATGTATGAAATAGAATAAACATAAAATTCGCAGAACAAAGATAAGGGCCACCAGCATTCTACTGTTATTGTTTTCCCCCAATATCAACGTGTGCTGAGACATATCTAATATATTTTGATCGGATGCCAAATCAGGATCATTAAAAACATCATTTTCAAAACAAGTACTGAAGACTTACAGAATCTATAGATCGATCAATGAAGTTCTTTACTTCTGATGCACATTGAGAGATTGCCTTAACTTCCTCTAAAACTAAGGAATTGCGAAACTTGCTTGAACTTTCTGATGACTCTATTTCAGAAGCAGATAGAATGCTGGAACATGATTTCTTACAAAAGGGTTTGCGGAGAGCATGATATTCATCGATACCAGCAGCTACCATGAGTATTTGCAACTTCCGGAGATGACAATTCAAATACACCTCAATGTCCATCGGTTTTGACTTCTCACATGCCTTGATTAACATGTCCAAAGCAGAAAGCTCAAAAGATGTAGTTTTTTCACCTTTTCTGTCAATCATAGGCGAAGGTATTACATCAAGGTGCAGATCTTTTCTAGAGAATAGAAGTGGGGCAAGCAAGGATATGCTCTCCAAGTACATTTCTTTCTCAATCATCTCACCAACTGTTTTTTCCAGCAAGAAATCAACCTTCAACAAATTAACTTCATGGAGAACTTTATCGATGGTCAACCCTTTAATAGCCTTGCAGTGTGGTAAGATCACTAAATGTGGAGGATCATTCATATTTTCTTCCTTGGCCAAAAGTGATAAAGAGATGCAGAATTCTTCATGAGCTTTTGCCTTATTGCCATCCCAAATAGACATACGCCCACTTAACCAAAAAAATCGCGCCCAGAAGGAACTCTTTGTCATTAAAAATGAGTGGTCCTGGAGTGAGTCTTGGGATATTGTTCCATGAGCTGGTAATTTGCTTGTACCTTCAGATCTACTAATTGAAGAGCAACTTTCACTCCCTGATGCATGATATGAGTGAATGGGGTGATCCAAAGCAACTGATTCTATGACTTTACAAAGATGATAGGATACTTCTAACATAAATTCTGACAGTTTTGATGCCTCAGAAGAAGATAACCCAATATCATAATACAGCTCAGCAAGAAAAAGACTACATTCAGGGGTTCTTTCCTTTCCCCAATGTCTTGTACATTTTTCCAGCTCCAACAACTTCGTTCGTGCATCCTGGTACTGAAAGCCTCTACTTGCAGCCTCTTCCAGAAGCAAGTGAGACAAATGGTAAGCACCACCATTATCAGCAGTTTTATTCACAAATCCACTAAGATCAGTATATTCTGTGTCCAACGGATTAACTTGATCAGCCCACTGAACAGAACAAATAGCACCATGGACAGAGTCGTTATTTCTCAGTTCTCCATCAATAAAAGGTTCCAAAAACTGAAGCACTACTTTGGCAGCATCCTTACCAGCAGCAAAATCTGATTCTTCCTTCCCAGGTTTACGACTCCGTAGTCTTTCAAGACGACTGCTGCGCCTTTCCTGGGGGTGTTCTTCAGAGACATTCCCTTCTTTTTCTTTGTGATTACTTGATCTATCCATGTTAGAGTCAACGTGAGACATACTTTCATTAAGCGGGGTCTGATATTTCCTTTCTACAGACCCTGTACCATTTTCCAAGCTGGAAGATAAGCATACAGTCAATCTTATATCCCCAGATAGATATGTATTTTCATTCTCCACTGCAGACGCACTTCCATTGAATGGCAGTAAGATTCCCAGGAGTGCATCAACGAGAGCTCCCCAGGAAGCTTCTACTAGGTGCAATTCCAAATTATTTTTTGCCCTTTTAGTAGAGATGTCATCTGAATTTTCATCTCGTTCTTTTCTTTTGTCAAGGAACTTAAGACGTACATGTTTAGGTTCCAGTTTATCTATTCCCTTTGGTGCAAAAGAAACTGGTTCTGACTCTTCTATGGTATTTTTAACATGTAAAGCACGAGAATGTGATGGCCAGTGCCTCAAAATCAACTCTGCAACAGAAAGACATGCCACCTCATCGCCAATAGCAATGAGAACTTCCAAAAGCTTCTCCATGCAATTCCCTGCAAACATCACCCAAAAGAAGAAAAAAAAAATAACTAATAACATGCTACTGGTAATATGAAACATAATTATGGTTTTTGAGGGGATGTTTAGACATAAGGAAGCATCAGTGTAAATTAGTACCCCTAAAAGCTACGGAATTCAGGAAATATAAAATAATAATAATCGCACCTAAAGATGCTTACAATTATTGGGGCTGCAGACAAGCCCTTGCTCAAATGCCCATCGAGAAATGCTAAGTAAGCCCATGGAGCATGATAAGGTTCCTAATTGGTTCCAAAGAACTGAATCTTTATCGTCGATCTCTACAGCTTGGAGATAACAACGCAGTGCACTCTCATAATGAACAGAACCTTGTTGAAGGAAAACAGTGGCAAGATTCTTAAGAGCCAAAAATCTGCAGGAAAACAAAATCATACAAAGCACACCTTCATAACAACATCAATAGAACACAATATCATTAATATGGAGATAGTTGATACTTCAAATATGTGATCACGAAAAAAAAAACAATTTTTATGGCAATGCAGGACATGACGAATCAGGACATTAATCATGACAGTAAGAGTAACTGATTGGAAGTGTGAGTGAGGCACACCACAGTGATTGAGAAACAAAATAGTAGAGTTTAAGTTCAAACCTGAGCTGCAGTAGATGACCATCACTAGCACTACCGTCAACCTAAACAACAAAGGAAAACATGTATATGAAGATACTCAACCAACTACTCAGCAGGCCAATTACTTTCTTCAAAAACCATTTATTCATAAACAAAGTGGTACCTGAGCATTTGATATCATGGGATCTTTAAGAACAGACTCCAGAAGCTCACAAGCCTTGTCGTATTCTTTAGATTGTAACTTGAGAAGGCCCTCGTGATATATTTGGGAAAGATGAAACTCCTAAAGAGACAGTAACATAAGAAAGTTGTCCTCATTTCCATTTGGGGATTTCTTCTAAAATCAATTTCCCAAAAAATTGTTCCCACAATTCACAATTTACACATCAACCAAGTTCATGCATTCCCAATTAGGGCTTCCTAAACCTTAAATTTGTTCCGAAAAAAAACATCACTCATTCATAAACCTGTTTGTTTCCCGGGAAAAACAAAACAACTAGAAGGAAACCAACTCAGAATCAAAAAGAAAATCGTAACAACATATAGGAGCTTGCCTGAGCTTCTTTCGTGGGGGCCAAGGGCTCCCACTGACTCTTCGAGTCCGAATCATTGATAGCTGCAATCGAGAACTGAAGACACAAATTCAGACAAAATCAAGCAAGACATTCTCGAAACTACCATGAATTTAACCATAAAATAGAAGAAAATAAGGCGGAAAATCATTGCCTACCATCGGAATTAGGTTTCGAAGAACCAGTAGCTTGTTTTTTTTTGTCACTGCCTTCGTGTTCGTCTCTGATTTAGGCGGGGACGAACCTAATTTCTATTTTATATATTTTCTGCTTGTATAATAAAAGTAATTAAATTATAATTAAGAAAAGACGATGTTAACCTTCTCTTTTTCTGTAATTACTTCTCTCAGCCAGTCATTGCATCATATCTGGAACGTCGAACGCTACCTCAGCTGATCCTCCGAACGTCTCAGATTCGGCCCGTCCCAGCCGAGAGCAGATCCGGCAAGTTCTGTCTCCGACTTCAGTTCGTGCAGTTCCAGATTCCGGCCGCGAGCTCCGGCTTCTGTTAGCGACCAGGGTTCAGGGTTCAGGGCGAGCTCCGGCAACCAGGGCATGGTCTTTCTTCTTCGGTCGACATCAGCCTCGCTGCTTGCTCTGCCGGTCTCTGATCCCACCGTCCTCTGATTATCGTAAGGTATCTGTTACTCCTCTGGTTCAATGAAGTTTCAATTTTAGTGTCTGTGCCTGTTACTGCGGTGAATCGGAGAAACCCTAAATTCAATCAATTGTGGGGAGTTTACGGTTGTAGATATTTAGTTTTCGTGGTATTATGTGTGGAAATTTGCTTCTTGGAGTACACAATTTTGGGATCTTTTTATTTGCTGGATTTGGGTGAGTTTGAATTTTATTTCTGTTTGATTGTAGGTTTGTGATTTGGCAGCTTTTGCTTCAGTGTTTCTTTAGAGTGGGAAAAACGAAGAACTGTGAGCATTTTGCTAATATGGCTTTAGCAGGTTTGCTTTTACTTCTGTTAATCTGTTTTAATTTCTATAGCAGTCATTACATCTGTGCTGCAGTTTCTTTCTTAATTGTTCAATTTTTGTTTGTTTACTTATCTTTCGCTGGTGTTGTTTTTCTGTTTCAACTGAAATGAATTCTAGACTTGGGGTTTGTGGGCTCTTCCAAACCTAGCAGTAACATGAAAATTTCCCTTTTGGGTCTTTTTTATACCTGAACTTTGGAGGCATAGTAGTTGTTTAATTGTACATTATGTTCATAAAACTTATGGTTAACAAATTCAAGGTTTGGTTTTGTAGGCTCTTCTAGACCTTAGTGTGCAACCTAGCAGTAACATGAAAAATTCCTATTTGCCCCACCTGAATTTTGAGATGCCTAACAGCCATTTAGTTGTACTTAATATTCATAAGACTTTTCCTACCCAGATTTAGTAGGTTCTTATTCAAATGACATGGAGTATAGGTCACAGATATCTCTGTATACCTCAAAAGTTTTCTAATATGTTTCTAAGGTTATGATGTAATTACTGTTCTATAATAAATCTTTGTTTTTGTATACCTGAAAACTGTATCGAATATCTCTTACGCTTATTTGTGAGTTTAATGGTATGAATTGGTTCTGAAATGCAATTTAGATTTCATAAATGTCTTGGGGGAAATTCTATGGGATGAGTACTTGTACTTGTGAAAGGCTAAGTATGGCTCATATATTGCAGCTCTAACTGGAATTTTCTTGGTAATCATTTATGTGTTACAGCACACTTCTAGTTCACTTATACTCTATTATTTAACATGATCTCTCGTTGCTTGCAGGTCTGTCATTGCTCCATAACTAGGGTTAGGGTTCTGTATCTCTTCCAAAAATGCTCCAACACAAAATCGTGCAATCGCCGGCCAGGCTTGGCCTGACGAGTCCGAACTCGCCTTCTCTCCAAAACTCCACACCTCCCAAGCTCCAACCCTCTCATTCCCAACAATCTTTCCACCAGCAACAGTCCAATCTCTCCACCGCCACTCCC
>JAYMSW010000062.1:0-33976 GCA_036897725.1 Erodium texanum
AGAATAAAGGCCATGATCTAATCCACAATGGGAGCTGTGGTCTAGATCCAGCTGTAAAGTATAGGTACGTCACTGTCATAGCTTACCGACAAATGGTCAATTGGGTGGGCCATAAGTGCTGGGCCTGGGCTTTTCAGGATGGGCCCGAGGTTTAATGATGTGCTTGAAGGGCCGCTCATTTCAGCTTTGTGTGGTGTCTTTATCCGCCATTATTTATTTGTATTTTAAATTACTCCAACAACAATAAGAGTTACAAGACAAAGGCTTAATTGATGACTCGGCTATATTATTGTCTGGGGGAATAAGAATCCAATGGAAAATACAATAATGTTTGTATAAAAAGAAAATGTACGTTAAAGCGACCGACATCGTGTGGGCACGTGTAGAGTTCTGGCTGATACATGAATTAGGTGATTGCTTACCTTAGTGCCGGTTCATGAACATGTAGTGAATGGTCGTGTACTTGGACTTTGGATCCGTCCGAGGATATACAATGGTGGGGCCACACTGTACTGCTTTTTAGATTGTAGTGAAACACAACACTGGGCATGTAGTTACTAAAGCAATGGTAGTAGTTTTGGACTGTAGTGAAACACAAGACTTGGCATGTAATTACTAATTAGTATCAATGCTAGTTTTGGATTCAACGGTCGGTGGGAGTGGTGTTGACCTTGGGCTTGCTTATCATCTTCTTAAACAATGTTATGCATAGATTTAGAGGAAATATACGGGCATTTATATGGCTTTTGAGACAGCGTATGAGTAACTCACAAGTTAAATGTCATCTTATCCATTTTCACAATTTTTATTTGGTGTTTACTTTATGTGTAATTAAGTTAAACAAAGCTAGCATCCATTCAATGTTGCGGTACATTGCCTCTTTTTTACGTGGCAGGTGCTATGCTTTAAGTTTTAGTTTTACAATGGTAAGCCGATGAGTTTCAAAGGTAAAATGGATATGTTGGTGACAAATCAGCTTTCAATATCAAAATCTAAACCACAAATTTGAACGTCAGTAAAATCTAAGAAACTCTCATCATGAATTAAATGAATAAAAGGCTAATAAATACAAATTGAAACCGGTGAATTAAACCACATTAAGACCGAAACATAAAAGCCCTACATTGTAGCATATAAGAAACAACTGGTTCATAATCACATCCCACAAAAAAGAAGAAGATAAAAGAGCAAAAATGCCTAGATCGTTCATCATGTGTTTGCTACTTACAGCAGCTATGATGGCCCCATTTTCCGCCGGAGTAGACGAGAAACTACCTTTGCCGGGATACGAAAACTCGGACCAGTCCGTGGAGGCAAAGAGGCCGCCAGAGCCGGAACCGGGGTACTACGAGTTTATCAGGAAATGTTCAGATAAATTAGGGGCACAGTGTGGGAAAGAGGTGTACACGAGTATATTCGAGAGTGGAGTGGTGACAGATGCTTGCTGTGTTAAAATGGTGGAGATGGGACGACATTGTCACGATGAATTGGTTAAAAGAATGATTAAGGTGCCTAATATCAAAGCCAATGTAACAAGGGACGTACCAATGAGCTTGGATGTGTGGAATGGCTGTGTCTCTGTTGTCAAACCTCCTCCCACTTCATTCAACTTACATGCATGATATGTATCATCCACAACTAGGATGCCCATTTTCTCAATAATTCCTTTCTTATTTCAACTTAATCCTGATTTTCTTTGTTATTTGATACCATGGTTCTTATATAATTGCTAACATATTCATTAACTGTTTACTTTTAATATATTACCATATCTTGAGAGATTAATCTTGAATTTATAAAGGAAGGCAGAGTTTGTCTCGCTAGTATTAAACCGAAGCTTGGACCATCCTTGATCAGAGCAGACTCTTTGGCGCCGTATCAAATCCTAAACTCGTAGTGATACGTTATATTTGCATAGCCAACGAGCAGATCAATGTTTTCAATTTGCCGATGCTTCAACTCATTAGAAAGTGATAAATAAAGCATCAGGAGAACCCAATTATAAAATCTGGGTTTAGTGTAAAATATCTAGTTCAGATGATTAGTTAATTTACAGTCACTTGCTAGATAAGGCATTGGCACCCAAGATTAAAGGTCGGCCCTAAATATCTTCAGGCAGAACTTGTGAGAATGGGGCTACCTCAACAAAGTGACTTCTCTACCATTGGCTCCTCAATGACAAGAACTGTGCTACTAATCAGAAATTGTAAACTGTCTATAAAATAGGTGCTAATGCTATTTCCCTCTCCTTGATGCTATCTCTGCGGCCCAAGCTTTGCCCACTTCTGTCTGGAACTTCCCTGTTCCAAGGTTAAGAGTGCATTAGTCAGCAAGCAATCGCCAATTTTATGATCCAAAGACTGTAATGTTAGACCTAACCAGTATTACTGTGATTTGTAGGAAAAGAAGCAAGTTATAATAATCAGTCCACATACGCTACCAAGCGGGATATGAAACACTATCCTACAGTTCAAAGTCTTTGCAGAACAAGAATAAATCTCTCTCAGCCACTTTGTTCCTATGTATCTATGGTGAGAAGAGAAGACCAGACATCAATAAAGTCATGTGAATAATTTGGATCATATCAGGGAAAGCAATCATTTCTTACTATGGATTACCACCATGATTGGCTATACAAAAGTAATAGACAATACTTAAAACATATTTGCCACTGAAAATGACCAAGTTAGCTACATAAAAGAGTCACACCTTTATATTTGAAGGATAGTTCACATATCATGCTAATTTCACTAAACTGAAAAGTAGTTATTAACATCCTCTACTCAATGAGAAACTTTTTAAAGCAAGATAAGCACTTTCTAAAACTCCACCGAATAGCTAATACGGTGAAACAAAAAAATACAATTAGATGAATGCAGAACTCATTAGAAGGATGAAGAGTGTATACCAGCAGTTGACTCAAAAAACTCATCCAAATTCTTCCCTTGCTCTGCATAAAGCAGAACATAACTTCAGTCAGCAATACTCCAGTAAGAATTCTAATCAACTGAACTTTCAGAGGTAAGTTCAAAGAAAAAATGGAATACAGAAAAATAATTTATTGATTTTAACAGGGAATGTGATCAAGGTCCCTTATTAAGCACATCCATCAGCGCCAATGTTACTCCCTCACACAGTTTATTTTCAGCAAATATGTGACCGTTGGGTTGATGGTAATCAATGGCCAACGAGGAACTCCCAGACTCACACTGTCGGTGCAATAATAAAAACTGTATACTAGCTTGCACATAAGAGAATCGCCTGAATATTACCTCTCACTAAATAATATCTACATGTCTAGTCTTCCATAAAACTGACTTCCATTCTTTCATATCATACACAACCAACTTGAGTGGTAGTGACAAACGACCTTGCTTCTATATAAGCAAGGTCTTGAGTTTGAACCTTGATACATACATCAGCTTTAATTTAAATCCAACAATCATTGGCTTAAACCTCAGAGAGCTATAGTGCTGATCAATATAGAAATAAATATATAGATTCCGCATGAAATCTCCAACCTTGCTATTTACACTGGCCATATTTAGTCCTTTATATAAAAGCCAACTACCTAGCACTAGACCAGTACACTTGTTTTATATGAGGAGATCAGGAAAAAAAAAAACACTTCAGCACAGAAAATAACAATCCATACATAAATGATTTAGAAAACTAGGAAGGGGTTAGATTAGGAATTCCAGATAGAAAAGAAAAATAGAGTTAGAAAACGCTAAACAATATGGTGCTCACCTTTTTCATACTCTAAAGCTTGAAGTATCATCTCCACCTACACGGAAAAGAAAATACCAACATCAAATTTAACAGTGGACAAATTACCAGTTAGTGATTAAGTGGTGAAGGGAGGGAAGCCTTGAAAGAGTAAACATAAGTAATCAATCTTAAGTCTGGAAACTTCCCCAATTCCCTTCCAACAATACCTTTCAGCCAAATTAGGGCATAGACTACGGGCCTACAACCACCTGTTACTAATTACTGTCCTCCTGGCATTTCACCATATACAAATGCTTCTAATTTCACATAAGAAAAAGGAAATAACGGTATCCAAGCGATCGCAAAAAAATTGAAATAAAAATGTAACAGAAGCCCAGAAAAAAAACCCTTAACCACCAATGATCGCAATAAGGAAATCGCAGTATTATGAATAATTGCAATATAAACTGAGATACAAGTTACAGGTAATGTCACTCTAACAATTTAAACAGGTTTTTAATGGTTGTTCTGGCAGGAAAGAAATATTGCAGGAAATAAATTGACCCCAAAGTACTCCACATAAAAAGTTGGAGTTTTTTGTGCATGCCAGAAAAAGATGGCAGGAAGTTTCCATGAAGTCTAAATTATCAATCACAGTAAACAGACCAGGTTAATTTACTAGCTGTACTATTACTTCCCATTTCCAAAGAAAGAAAATCATCTGAGAAAAGATGAAGACAACAAGGACATATTCCAATTAATTGGTGTAAAATGGCATATGACTTACCATTGATATAAGAGTTCAAGATCATAATTGAAAAGGGCATGTTACCAAGAGGCATATAGCATAATGGGAACAGAGATATGTGTGGTAACTGTTGAAGGAGAAAGGCACGTAATATACCTTGTCAAAATCCTTGACAACTTTGGCTTCTGGTGAAGAATTCTCCTCGTATTCCATCCACAACTCGCTAATCTCCTTTGCTGAAAATTACAAATTGGACAGGAGACTGTGAACTCGTAGAGAAATTTTAGGTAGTGAAGCAAGATTCTGATTGACTATATGAGCACGAGAGACTGTAAAATACCACTTGTTCCTCCCCCAAGTAACTGGCACATATGGTCCAATGCTTCTCGCTCTAGTCTACTCTTCTCCAACTTTGGAACCCCATCTGAAGGAGTTATGTCCCCTACAATAGCTATCCAACCAATACAGGATGTAAGAAAAGAACCCCAAAACTCTACTTTGAGGGGGGAGAAAGGTTCCATACCAGAGATCATATGATCTCAAGAGACAGAAGTTAGGTTAATATATATTGGCCTTCCGGTAAACCAACTTGAAATTATATGACAGGGTGGTTAAATTTACTCCTCACTAACTCTCATGAGTAAATTATCAATCATTGAAGTAGCATTGGTATCCAAATGAACCTCATTTTTCATATCGGAACAAAAATTCCACTGCAAAAACCACAATGATATAGTATAACTGCATTTTTTTTCTTACCTTCAGCAATGTCATGTACAATTGCCATTTTTATGCACCTGAAAGTAGATGGGGAACAAACCATTATGCATAAGCTATCAAAACTGAGGGTATGAGCTTAACAAAAAAAAAAGTAACTGAAACCCCAACTTGTCTCGATCAACTCCAGGAATATCCTTTGCAATAAGAGCCATCAATCCCATCCGATACATGTGATCAGCTATTGATTCAGGCTGTTTAACATCTCTCAGTACCCATCCAGCTCTTTTCGTTGTCTGACACAAATTCAAATTGAATGCTTACCAGTTAATTAAAACTGAAAACAATCAAGTAACAACACCATGGCAAGAAAGGAAAACATACATTACAGAACACTTCATTTATACTGCTATTCTACAACGTAATAAAAATATTGTATGTTTACTCCATTGGTCAGCCAAGAGCATAAACTACTGGATTGAAACTAAAAACAATGCAAAACAACTCCACTGATCTCAAAGCAATTAAAAAAAAGTCCACTTTATCCTTCAAGTAATCTCACTTTCAACAATAACCAAACAATGCATAAATCTGTTTTGTGTGTTCCCATTTGACTGCTAATTGTGAGAAGAAAAAATCAAATGCTTCTATTATGCTGCTCTCAAAGACTAGCAATAACAAAAACAAAAAATCAAATTTTCAGGCAGATTAACAATCAATCAAATTGATATTTGAATGGCTAGTGACAAGAAACAGGAGGAAATCAAAGGTTAACAAACTTGTGTATCTATTTATCTCTGCAGTTTCCGCACATTTTCCCAACCAACAAAAGAAAAATAAAATCAGAAGGAACAATTATTCTGCTAAAACCTAAACAAAACTATATCCACTTCATCTCACTCTCTCCTCAATCAGACAACCATAAATGCGTACCTTCAGTCGGTGGCAGAGAGTGAGAAAGTCAATGGCGGAGGAAGCAGACGGAGGAGAAGCAGCTGCTTCGGCTTGCTCTTTCACGACGGAGGCAGGGAGCTTATTGCTTTCGCCGTTGGTGACCGACGACGAAGAATCCTTGGCGGCCATGCGGTGAAACTTGAGATTGGGCGGGGACGGAGTGGGAGCGAGTCGGAGCTGTCTCGGAGACAGAGACGATAATGGTGAAGGGGCGAGGAAAGCGAGTCTGGAAGATTTACACAACAAAACTCGGCTTCCCATTTTTAATCTGTTTTTTCGGCGTCTCGCGTTTTAGTTAAAGCGATTTTCCCGTATGTTTTGGATGTGGGCATCTCCAGATCAAAGATGCGCTGCATGCTGCCACGTAGTGATTGACATGGTTACGTCAAATCCTGACCGCATGTTACTTAGGGCTTATTATCAGGATAATTACGTATAGATATTATACTTTACACGATTTATAATATACAATGGTAACACAAATATATTTTTGTGTTGTGAACGCGTATATTTGGGGTGTTCACGGACCGATTAACCAGATAGTTAGGACTGGTGATATATTTGTTTGACAGGTCGGATGTGTTGGTGTGCTTATTTTTGAATCGTAATTGGGCTGACGATCATCGGGTCAGTCGGTTTTTTCACTGCTCGGGCGTTGGTCGGTGTCCGATAATAACCGGTCCGACCCGCCATCTTGAGCTCTTTAGTTAAACCTTTTATGTGGGCCGTAATCGAGGACCAAGACTATATTATTATTTTTCATAATTTCTTTTTTTGTGTTTCCATTTTGGGGTTTTTTAGATACAAAATTGAAAGTTCAAACTTATAATTATAAATTACATCAAATATAAAACAACACAATCGTATTTTTTAGCCAAAAACCTTTAAGAAGAGATCAAAAAAGACTTCATTGTCTTCAATTTGTTAATGGTAATCAAATCAAATATTAATGATTTAATATGATAAATTAATTATTGATAATCAAATCAATTATATATATTTGATTTGATTATCATTAATACAATTTGATCTACCCTTAAAAGCAGAGGGAGTTGGCGTGTCGCGTTGCTATTACATCAAGGTTGAAGAAAGTAAAGTAGAAATGAAAAGGAAGAGACAGTTGGGCTCACATGTCTTCCAAAGGATGAACTCCTACTTATTTCATTGAATGTGGTTTATATCCAAGGGTTCAAATAACCGTACAACCCATTTTTAGATGCCGGCTTGATCGGGTTAACATGCGGTAAGACAACGCTATAACTGACCACCGGTATGCAATATCTCATGACCACACCGAACCGATGACTGGGTAAACTTTGAGCACCCCTATATATATTTAAAAATTCATTATCCTACGTTATAAATCTATTATTGTAATCCGTGACTTATCATTATTATTATTTATCAACTGTCAAAACAATTGAGAGACGACAAATTTTCTCGAATTCAAATCATTTTACATAATAATGATAGACTAAAATATCTCATTTATTTATTTTAATATAGTATGTTGTTTGGTAGTTATCTTCCACAAGGAAAATACATAACAAAACCACCATAAAATGGAAGAAGGGAAGGACATGGCCTTGTTAGGTTATAGGTCACCAAACCGCTTCCACTTGACATCATTTTTGTGGGTAAACTTATGCAAATTCATTTCCTATGCCATACTTTTATTGACTATTCTTTTCCGTCACCTAGAATTTACAGAGTTGATTAATTACGTTTCTTGTTTTGGGTTATTATTGAACCTAAACAATCAAAACTTGCAAGTTTGTTTATGCTGAGAGTGGACAAAGCACAAATACCACGTGTTGCAACACCAATGGATGCTTGTAACTACTACGATAATGTGATCAATTTCTATAACTCATGATTATTTTCATAAATACTTTACGTACATAGTTTCGTTGGGTTTTGGAAGGAGGTGGTAATCGACTCATTATATATGCAAGACTTGAAATGTCCATACTAATACTATCATGGTGAATAATTTTTATGAATCATTATCAATAACACGATTAAAATGGATGTAAAATGTGTACAATAATCTTGCATATCGTTCACCTTCTTCCTCTTCCGCGCGAATGTTTATTGTTGAAAGGTAACATTATTTGTCTTTTGTTAATTTAATGAACCTTAATAATAAGACATCGGATTTTTTACGGTTATTCTTGGGTGTCGTTTTGTTTAGGATTTCCAATAATTCCACACAATGCTATATCTAGTTGTCACTGTAACAGAATAATGCACTCACTACTTTTGTTCCTTAAATATTTAATTGATAAAAGCAAATGGGTCTCATCTCAAGCTCAAATTATTTCAACCACGTGTTCGAAAGGCACTGAATGACAGCAAACCAATTATCTATAACCATCTTCAATTCTTGTTGAATAGAATCGGATGGCAAAAATTACTACCACTTTCTTCTTCTTTTTTTGAAAGTCTTTCTTACTCTTATTAACGATGAAATTAATAACTTCAGTTACACACTCTGCAACCTCTTGTAACAATATATAGTTTGATTACAGAAACTGGGGTTTTTTAAAAACCAAACTATAGCAAATAAAAAACGAAACTACCAAATTAGTAGGTAATTATGTTTGGTTTTTACCAAGATTAGGCCAAGGGCCAAAGTTATTGAGGCTGGGGGAGATTATTGGATTGGTTCGGGTTCAGCCTATTGCATAAACCCGTTCATCACTTTTTTTATTTTACAAATCTTTTTTTAAAAAAATTATTCATCATGTTTTACTACTTTTTAAATTGTGCAGTATCATTATTAATTTTTATTTTTATTTTTAAAATAATCATTGATATTTTTTCCTCTTTCAAACTATTCTTTTAAAAAAACTGTGGTGAAATGTAATTATGATATATTCCCGTTTTTTTTAAAAAAAAAATAGAACATATGTGTCAACTTATTATAATAGTACTTTTACAACATTAAAATAACTAATAAGATAAAAGCGGAGGGGTGAAACCCTAGTCGTCTTTTATCTCTCTTGACATCTCTCATCCCGTCAGGTTTTTAGCTTTCTGTCTGCAGTTAGATTTTTTTTCGTCGCCCTCGCCTACGGTAGAGGCGTCGTCACCCTTTAGAACAATCGTTCACGCTCATCTTCCCCAAATCCTGATGGAGAAACAAATCCGAGGAGAAGCAACAATTGAGTATCGAAAAAATGAAAGAACTAGACACGCTTGTTGTCTCCGCCCCCATCTGTAACAATAGAAGAAAAAAAAACTAAAGAAAAAAATAGGGAAAACTGTATAAAATGTCAGTGAACTAACCCGTCTTTTTGAAAAGTAACAGTGTTTTTAAGTTGGCAGCAAAAACTAACGGTGACCATATTTTCTGTTTGCAAACTGACTAACGTTGTTAGTTTTTTTTATGAAATGACTATTCTACACCCCCGGAGTTAAAGGTAGGGTTTGTTTAAGGAGAAATGGTAGTTCTAGGGTTCACATTTGGGAAGGTGGTAGTGTCGGGTTTGTTATTTAGGATTTGAATAGTTTAGGATTTACTTTCAGATATGAGTATTTTAGAGATTTCAAACAATATTGGTCTGAAAATTGTTGAATTTAACAGATTGTAAACAAAAAAATTCCTTCACCTATACATTTTGGAGACTACTTAAAATAATTAATATTTTTTAAACATATATGTTTTGACATTGTTAAAAAATGAATTCAACCCAAAAAAATAAGAGAAAAATGCCGAGAAAAAGAGGGAACCATACAAGCAGTTTGGATGGTAAAATAACTTTTTCTTTTATTATAATACATTGTCGGATATAATCAGTTTTCGATATAAAATAATTACACAAAACTGTTTGATAGTACTATAATTATAAAAAATTATTATTTTATCGGTTTTTACTATAAAACCGATTCGTGCAATGGACTCAACTACAACAAACACATTGCCATGTGGCAGAAATAATCTCTCCAGCGTCAGTGACTTTTGTGCTCGGCCCAGTCTTGATAAAAACCAAACATAACTACCTAGTTTGGTAATTTCATTTTTTTTATTTGCTATATTTTGGTATAAAAAAAAACCCACAGAATTTAGGAGTGGGATTAAAATGTGGACATAGTCTTATTAGGTAATTAAGTGTTGTATATGTATATCTCTGCCTTCCCATTTGTAATTGTGACTTCATACAATTTTAGTAAATTTTGTTATTTTATTTTCCATTAGAGTTTATTATGAAATTATAGAGTTTACCTGTTAAAAAACATAGAATCAAGTCAAAATGTGGATATTGGCTCTTCCATTTTTTGTATAGTCTATATTGTCTCTTTCATTTGATGTATAAATATATGTTTTTTCTGTTACCATATAAATGTTGGGTATTTGGCACCAATAAAAATGGAAATAAAATATTGGATCAGAAATTTTTATCACATACATTTCTATGAGATTATGGATAAACATACTACATTATTGTTGATTCATTTGAACCGAAAGAACAATTGGATTAAGTTGAAAATAAAGGTTAATTTGAGGAATGTTCAACAATCTAAAATAGTCCACTAAAATAAATATTTCCCGCATACAGTATTAGTTTTGCACGTCTACTAAAACTTGTTCATGTAGAATAATCATTTCTTAATTGTTTGAACTAGTCCTTTTCTGTTTTCTAGTTGTATTATAATTTGTTTTCTATTTCTACTAAGACTTGTCCATGTAGAATTATTTCAGTCTCCTTCCACCATCATTCAATTACTCTAAACATATAACTTCTAATAAATTTGAAATTAACTAAGAAAATCTTGGACTAACCTTAAAATGTCAACGTGTATATAATGATTTATCCTTTTCCTATTTGTAATCCAATATCCGAAAATTTATCAAATTTCTAAATCTTCCAAGAATTCTCTTCTTTTTTTCTTTCTCAAAACCATTCATAAGTCATCCAATTCAACTCCTCCTTTGTATCTCAAATTAAATAATCGAAAACGCTAATCGAACCTGCCAATCTTCTTTTTTGGAAGTTAGAGAGAAACCTACTTTTCCATCCTCCTCAATAATTTATGGCCCAAAAGTAGAAAGAAAAGAAACACACTTTATCTTTCAATTCATAGTCATACAAATCCCAGCGCAAGAACAAGACTTCGAGTAGCTGGAACGTGTAACAGAAACAGTTCACCAACTCATCCCCCAAATCAATATAAATAATAGCATCACCAACATTCACAACAAAACCAGAGAAAAAGAGATCAATGGACTCCAATAAACCATCTGTTTGTGTTCTTGATGCCTCCTCCTATGTGGGTTTCTGGGTTCTCAAAGGGTTGCTGAGTAAAGGCTATGCAGTTCAAGCAGCAATCCAGAAGAAAGGCAAGTTCTTGATCCTTCAAGTTATTGAATCATATTAAAAATGTTTTTTTTAATGTGTTCTTGAATATGAAGCAGGAGGAGGAGAGACAGAGCTGGAGAAGAGGATCAAGGAGATGGAGAAAGTGGAGGAGAGATTGGCTGTGTTTTATGTGGATATTTTGGACTACCAGAGCATACTTTTGGCCCTCAAAGGCTGTATTGCTCTGTTCTGCTGTTTGGATAATCCAGATGGCTATGATGTAAGTCCAAATCTTTTAGATAATTAATCAATTTGATTGTGTGTGTGATTAGTGATTGTTTTGGCTTTGTGGGTTGTAGGAAAATTCTGTGGAATTGGAGGTGAGAGGAGCCATCAATGTGGTGGAGGCATGTGCCCAAACAGAGAGCATTGAGAAACTTGTGTTCAGTTCTTCACTCACAGCAGCTATCTGGAGAGAAAACATTAGCTCTGTCAAGGATGTGGATGAGAGGTCTTGGAGTGAGCAAGATTTTTGCAGGAAATTAAAGGTTCATATTATTATTATGATCATACGCGATTTACACATAACTATCCTGACTTTGTTCACATAATCATTATATTGTTTAAAACTAATAGGACAATCTAGAAAATAAATGATGATCACTATTTGCTTTCCTTAAAATCTCCTTCACATCACATGGAGATGGGAAGGCACTCTACCCTACCTTTTGGAAAGGAGCCAACCTTAACTGTGCTCAACCTCTTTTACAACTTTCTACAATATTGTTAGGCTTTTGTTGGTGACCTAATTGTAGTGATACTGATTGCAACACCTTTTTTTTCATGCATGGGCTACCACATATGGACCCTCCTTTTTTTTTTTTATCATCACTAACCACATGTGTGAGGATTGGAACATCCGACTTCATACTTACTATGTAAGGTTTGTGTCACTTGTGCCACAACTTTTTGTATACCTTTCATCGAGATCAACTTTAAGATGGAGCTTTGTGTATATGTTTCCTATTACTAGGCTTCAAGTTGAACATATTTGGTTATTACTTGCTAAAACTGAGGTTTAAATTTGTTGGTTGTACTTAATTTGTAGTTATGGTATGCTCTGGCAAAGACACAATCTGAACAGGCAGCTTGGGCTCTAGCCATGGACCGCATGCTCAATATGGTTTCCATCAATGCCGGTTTAGTTGTTGGCCCTGATGTTGCTCAACACAATCCTAGACCAACAATGTTCTATCTTAAAGGTAACACCAGAACACGAATTTGGTTAAGTACTCGAATACATATTACAGGTTCTAATTACTTGTACAATATGAAACAGGAGCACCTCAAATGTATGAGAATGGAGTGTTAGCATCAGTAGATGTGAACTTTCTAGTCAATGTCCATATTCGAGCTTTCGAGGACCGCTCAACGTGTGGAAGATACTTTTGCTTCAATCAGATAGTAAACACTGAGGAAGAAGCTGTTAAGCTTGCACAAAACTTGAGCCCTCTGATATCATTACCACATAGGTAATTAAATTAAGCGTGACATGCCAGTTTCTTGTGATTAATTAAATGAAGCACATTGTGGACGAATTCGATGAAATTTAAGTTTCAAATTATGCAGGTATGAACATCAAGGAACTGAAGTATATGCGGAGAGGTTGACTGCAAAGAAACTGAACAAGCTGGTTGAGGGCACAGCTTGTTGATGAAATAACTAGGGGTTTTCATTCTGCACATATAGATTGTAAATTATGAGACAAGTAAATGTTGGCATAAATCGAGTTTAGTAATTCTCATTACCCTTATGCTTTTCTCTAGTTTAAGTTAATTAACCGAAGATCTTTCTTAATTTCAACCCACTTGAATGAAGGGAAGACAAAAAACAAGTCTTGCAGATGCATTATGTTGAATTGAAGTTTTATTAGCAAAATGACCCTTGTGGTACAAGGTACATGTGGAATTGTAAGAGGAAGCATACAATACAAGTATCAATTTCTTTACAAAATGAGAGTTTTCGAAGCATACAAACAGAACAAAAGCTTTACTCTTAATCTGGAGGAAGCAATCAAGGTAGCGTTGACTCCTTCACATGATCTTCCAAGGCAGTGAGAAAGGTTGCAGGAGGCTGCAGTTACACATATCATCCAAGGTAAGCATGTTTCAATGGATATCGTCAAAATTTAGATTCATCAAGACTAGCAATTCCATTTCAGCATAATCGCATACCGGTTCTACTTTGATAGAATCGAGGTTCTTCTCTATACCAAGGTTGTTGCACATCTTATAGAACTCAGACAACCCCTCTGCCTGCAGTAAATTCAAACCTTTTAATTCTTGAAAATGAAGGTATATATATAGACTCAAATAAGCTGAATATACCTGATACCCAGCCTTCTTGTAAATTTCAAGAGCCCTAATTGCATCACGGGGTTGCATCTTAGGCAGCTGCAGAAAAGTGAAAGCCGTTGATATTTGATGACAGTGTGTGGCAAAGGTCAACACGTGTAACAAAGTGGATACCTTGGCAGGGAAAGCAAGAACTCCGTCTGTTATTACTGCATGTATTCTGATACTTTCACCGGCAACCTGAAAAAAGAGATATCGCCTCAATAAGGGATATTGTTTGATTGAACCAAGTATATGTATGCAGCAATTGATGTTGATGAGCTTAGATGGTTCCTTACAGTTGTTAGGGCATATTTAATCAAGCTATTTTGTTTAGCTGCTCCGTCTGGCTGCAAAAACAACAACAAAAAAAGTTTACAATGATGGTTAAAACAGAAGGGATAGTTGCAAAAAAGTATAATGAGTTATTCACTTTTTGCAGATCGTAACCCTCTTCTTTGATAATGGAAAAAAAGTGTTATGAACTTGCATAAGTTTACAATGATGGTTAGACAGAGGGGATAATTGCAAACCTTTTGCCAGTTGTAGCCCTCTTCTTTGATAATGACAAAAAAGTATCATGAACTTGCATTTTGTGTAAATTTGTTTCAAAATGACGATTTCAATTAAGGTTGATGCAAAGACACATTACCTGGCAACCAAGAAGACGAAAAAGAAGCTGCTGCAGGGCAGGTAATTGTTCAAGTAAGCCTGGGGTGTCAAGGTCCTGAAGTTTCTGTGCAATGCATTAAAAGTAAGATTGTCTTGTGAACAAATACATTGGGTTCCATATTATTTGTCATAAAATATATGATCACAAGAAAAATATTGGCACTTATTCAAACCTGAAAGCTGCATGCAGATCATGTAATAGAGAATGTGGCTTTAAACAATGTAGGATTTTATGGCTCAGAATGTGATGTAGCATAGAGAGTGTTTGTAAATGCAAACTACTTACCAGGCTCTCTGCCTCAATATCACATTTCAATATGCGAAGACATTCAAGGCGCTCTTCTATATATAAGGCATACGTACGAACCCAAGCAGAGCAATCCCAAGCTTCACAAGAAAATAATTCTCCACGTTCAGATTTTTATATCAACAAGTAAGGTAAATTATAAGCTGACTGGATGAGGAGTACCATTTTCACTTGAGTCATCGGTAAATCGAGAAATTTTGTGCATTAGGCCTTTGCTCCGGCTATAGCGAATTAGTTCTTCACAAAACGAAAAATCAACTTCCTTTGTTGCTCGGTGTAACACAATCATAGTTTTCATTGCAACCTGAGTATTAGGAAGGCGAGTTTTAAGAGAGTCAAACTAATCATGTTTGATTAGTATGTTCTCCCATATTTGTAGCATTTGCCCACTCGATACAAGAATGGTAAAAGCTTTGACTAAATAAGGTGTTTATGGGCATACCGTCCATGTATGTGTCTTAGCAAGGCGCTTGGCTAGACCATGTATACAATAAGCAACAAGATCACGGGGTCTTGATGCTGGAAGTGCAGCAAAGATAGCTGATAGATAACATGAAGGAAAAAAGGTAATAACATTTGCATACTAAAATTTCAACCAAAGAACAATTTGAATATTGTTTCAATTAAACAACTTGAGATTTTCACATGTATTCAAGTTAAGGACCTATTTGTTTGAAACTAAAATCTAGAAAATAAGCAACTTCACTCACTCTTAACATGTTTTTCCTTTGGCAACACGTTCTCGTGGTTCGTGGCTTTCACAATTGCAACATCAATTCCCTGGAGCACAAACTATCGGTTACAAATATACTATACATCAGGTGATATATGAATCTGAAAAACCAAATTAATGACGATGAAAATAACCTTTTTATCACTATTTACTTTGGCTAATCCAACCGTTGTAGAGTCCTTCAAAACTCCAATAGCCTTTTTCAGGCTAGGTTGACCATATGCCATTCTATTTAGTGGAAGCAAGTTCCTATCAACATACGAAGCTTGATTGAGCAAACTGATATACGACACAGTTATACAGACCACAGAGAAGTTCAACCAACTACTAAGCAAAGTATATAGCTTATGCAATCATTAATTATACCAGTTAAGTAACGCCTCCAAGATGATGAGCCCCGCCCTTTGGTGGAGACCACCCCAACTCAACTCGTCAGAAATGGCATACTTCTACCACATGCTTCACACAATTCACTGAATAAATATCGCCCAACAGTTAATGATTTTTTTAGAAGTCACGATTTGTCTTTTCCCTTTCAAAGTAAGAGATAGAAGGTAAAGTCAAATAATCTCAAGGTCATACAAAGCAATTCCAAGAGTTACCAAGAAATTGTTTGAATCCCAAGTCCATCAACAGGTGGTACCATTATAAAAGGTTCTTTTGATAAATCATTGACACAAGTAAACATAACTTATGAGTCTAGCATTTGTAAATCTTTATCCTATGAATTCAAATATCCTTCAGAAGTTGGAAAATTCTCTATTTCCTCACAGCAAATAGCAATTTATAGAAATTAGAATCTTGACATGTGATGCGCAGAGGCAGAAATTCATATAATCAAGAACTTTTATTACAAGTTCAAATTGCAGTTGGCTCAACCAATCAATTGAAGATTTACCCTAACCACCAAGCAAACCTTCAAAGAATCCCAATTTGTTGAAAATGGAGCTTCAAGCTTTGAATCATAACCAAACGCTTAACAAAATTAATAGGCCAAAATAGAACCTGAATCCAATAAACACCCTTCATATACATGCATTGCAGAAATATATGCATATACAAACACGAAAATCTATACTACAACATGAGAGGTGTGTATACATATATATATGTTTGTCATTGTAGAAAAAAGAAGAGGAAATGTGGTACGAACCTGAGAAATTGGTGGCCGGCGGTGGCTCTGCGGAGATCGGAGAACGGAGGGAAGGGCTGGGCGCCCATACGAGAGCCTCGCGAAGAGAGATGAACGTGCGCGCGGAAATATATATTCAGACGTGTTTTCGGGGGTAATAATGTTGTCTCTCGCTGCTTGTCCTCGCCAATGCTACAGTGTCGTACGTTGTTTTTGGATGTGGGCCAGCTACTAGATATTCTCTTATCAACTTCTGGCCTTTTTATATATAAAACGAAACAAAACAAAATGGATATTTGTTCGATTTTTTTTTAAAATAAATATTATGTATTTTAAATACATATATATTAACTATTTGAGTTTAAGAGACAATAAATGTTATTGATTTTAGACATGATGGGAATAACAATTCTCACAGTTAGTTTTGAATAAAAATAGTTTGCGTGCTGCTTAACAAAAAGATCATACCAAACATGACGATAAATGCATACCAAATTGTATAGATCCTTAGTTGTTCTTATAAAGTATATAGATGAGTTATGTTCTTTTTCAGTGTTTGGGGTTATTTGTAGATGTCAATTTTCATAAGAAATGTTACCTAATCCAATCATAAAGTTTATGTCTGGACTAAATCAGTCCCCAAAATAATATAATGTCAAACTAGTTTCCAAAGTATCATGAAGTGGATCAGTTCAATTGTTTTCTTTACTCATAAATAATTAACAGTCGAAATCGGCTTCACATCAAAAGCGGATAATTTTTTAGATAATAACTTGATCATTGATTAAAGATTTTACTTTCTAGGTTAGAACTAGTATCTTCGTTTCGCAAGAGACGATTCCAGTTTAGAATTATGAGATTCAATAATATTCCACTTTTTTATATGTATTCTTAATAATCCAATCAATGGTAGAATAATGAATTATTAGAATATTTGTTAATGGTGGAGCGGTAATAATATGATCAAACCCTTTATAAGAAAATTCATTGAAATGCTATCCAAATTAACAGGTAAAAAGCAACAGACAGAAAAAATCTACCATTAATCTGTAAAATACAAAAATGCAATGGAGATAAGAGCCATGTTGCACTAAAACCTCCACTGGAATTGAACCTCAATGACCATTTTATTTTGGTACAACAACAATGCTTTGCAGAATCAAGCTAGCTGAGCTGCTTCTCCTTCTCCGCCACTGCAGCAGCGTGCAGCTCCAAGTACTCTTTGCTGTTCATCTCCGTTAATCTGCATATTTACAGGATGCATTATACCGTTGAAGAAAGCAATCTATACATTTAGAGGCTTATAAGCCATCTTCATAAAGTCAATCAAAACAGTTTCTATATATGAAGCATCAAAACTTCATGAAAATACTCATACCGGCTAATGGTGCGATCTTTTGCAAATCCCAGTTCATTGTCCACACAAATGTCAATATCATCGCTCTTCATTGACCTTGAAGCACTTCTAGGTGACTTTTGCCGGGCATCAGAAACTGTCAGAACCCTTTCGAAAAGTTCTATAGGAGTCCCCTCAGCTGTACACATAAGTCTTGCTCTGTTCTCATACATCACCTGCAACCACACACAACCATGTAATGTTCACTTGACCAAGGCTTCAAATTTAGAGCACACAAAAGGTTCATAAAATATACGTCGACCAAAGTGACAAATCGATATGCTGCAGTCCTGTTGTGAAGTCCGAAAATTGGCACACCCTCAATTGCTAGAGTATGAAAGTTTTCTGTGAAAAAAAATAAAGATATATGAGATTTCATCATAGGAAAAGTCCAGAATAAGCTTGGTTCAGTAGAAATGACTCACTGCAAAGTCCAAAATAATCTGCAGCTCCAAGAGGTTTATCACAGAGTTCCTCAAAGGGAAAATATGCACACCCATTAGCACTAAGTGGAGCCTGGCAAAAACAAATCATGCTTAAATAAATTGACTGAGAACTTCTTGTTTCTCACTCTTTATCAATATCACTACACATACCACCAAAGTTCTTCCCATTACTACTTCCACCTCTTGAGGGCCAGCCTTGCTTTCACCAATCAGTTCTTGAAATTTTTCCTTGAGAAGCTCAGATAAATCATAGCCAATAAAGTAGAAACCATGTTCAGCCTGGAGTTTGAGAACCAAAATAGAACTCAGAAAATTATGTAAAATAAAAAATAATTAGGAGGTGAATGCAGAAATGAAAGAGTTAAAATATGTACCGAACCCAGTTTCCTATAGTCAACAGCTGAACCAATTTCATGCACCACACATCTCTCCTACAACATAATTCAAAACTTATTAAATTGGTATGATACATAACCCTGAATTTAGGCTATTTATTATAACACCTAAAATGAGATAACATGAGTACCTTTAGTGCAGCTATAAAGGGTAGAAAAAGATCCCTTTGCAATCCTCCTTCATAGAGATTATCAGGAGCTCGATTTGAAGTAGAAACAAGGATCTACACTTGTCTCCCATCATATGCATGCACATAAAATTATTTTGTTAGTTTCCTCCCTGAAAATCAGCAAAACAATATAAATAGAGAAGGATTGGCGGAGAGAAAGAGGAATAAAAGTAACATACAGATCCATTGCTGAACAAGTGCCTAAATAGACGGTTCAATATCAATGCATCGGCAACATCATTCACCTGCAAAGGCAACATGAAAAAGAAAGAACATATATTACAAAATTTAATGATGTCAGGCAGGATCTGCAAGAAGCAACATCAATGGTGTGACCCTTTTAATATACCATGAATTCATCAAGGCATAAGAGAATTGCTTCGTCCGATATCTCTGCAGCAACAACTTCTAGGGGATCCGAGACTCCCTTATGCTTCTGCAATAAGATAAAATTTGAGCAGAAACTTACATTAGGTTTTACTCATCACTTAACAGGACAAGCTGCTTTCATCCAAGAATAGATTATATGATAATCAAAAGATTGATGGATGAGGTTAAAGAAAAAAAAAACTACTGGTTCAATAGTTTAGAAATGTTAGTTACCCTTGATAACATAATACAATGGACATGAACTGGTTCACCTAACAAAATAAAATATCTTCAGCTTAATACAAGAGACTTGGAACTGAATTTGTATTCTTACTTGCAAGCGACTATGGACATTAAGCATGAAGTCATGAAAATGAATCCTCTTTTTCCTCCAGTCGTCAGGCCTGACAAAAAGTTGTTAAATTTGATATGCATCTTAATCATTGTTCTGACATTGTGTTTACAGTTCAAATTTGCTAGGAGAATTCATACTTATCCACCATATTAAGAGGAAACGTAACCGAAGTAACTATATCTGTGAATCAAACTTACAGTTGATCAAAAAACAAGTCCATCAACATAGTTTTTCCAGTGCCCACACCACCATAAAGATAGAGTCCTTTAACAGGTGAGAATGATGATGACGGTGATTGTGGCATGAAGCGAGACCACAGCCATCTACTCCTAAAAGGCACAATGAACAGAGTAGTAACAACAAGAAGAAATCAGAAATGGTAGGTAAAAATCAAAGTAACGAGAGCATTTGAGACTTGACAAACAAAATGTGGAAGTAGTATTACAGGTAGGATGTGAAAGGTTGAAATTACAAAGAGTAAACTATAAAGGTAATTTACCTCCCAGATATCTCAGAAGTTGCATAGCGGTCTAACTTGCAAGCAGCAGCCGACTGAACAAGTTCATCATAGAGTCTTTGGAGTTCCCTTAAGGTGCCTACCTGCAAAGACAGCCATCAGAATCTCTGATACACAAAAATTCAAAGCACTGAATGTGCCAAAGAGTTTAGTTACAGAATCATCCATTAAATTGAACACCGCATTTCAAAGAATTACATAGCAATATGATAACCCGTTGTCCTCAGAGCAAGTCAAGAACTATTACAATGTGATTTATAAGCTAAAATAGCTATTCTTTCTGGGAAGACCTTCCATTCCTTTCCACATTCATTCCATGAAACCAACAAAAGGTTGAAGAAAAACCAAACAACTCAATGAAGGCACACACAGTCTTCGATGCATTCTTAAATCAAGCATGTTAACAAAACTGCAAATAGAACCTAAAGATGGTACACCTGGCAGCTATCACCATCCACAAGTTCCCCTGCAGCAATTCTCCGCCTATACTCCACAAGAGGCCCTGCCTTGTTCAAATCTGCAACTGAACCCATGAAACCCAAAATTGGATGAAAATGTATGTTTGGAATTTTATGGGCATTAATGCAGAAGGCACAAAAACAAAAGAAGAACATGTGAGAATGTATACCTTTATCTGCAACATCAGCAGCATCTGTTGATAGAGTTCTCCAATTCAAATACAGGGGGTGAGCAAGCCCATAGATTTCAGCACTGTTTGTGATTTTGGTAGCAGGACTTAATTTTGTATCTATCAATTGCCACCTCCTTCTTCCGGAGGCACTAAAATTTCTATACTTTCTACCTCTGAATTGAGTTCGAAGCTGCCTAACAGATCCAACTATTGCTCTCATCTTCAACCTCAGACCAGAAGAAGCCTCTGCAACCCAGGTAAAAATATGAGTTTCAAGCCTTCAAATTGATTTTATTCCTCACAGTTACTCAATTCCTGAACCAATTGCAAGAGAAAATTAATATTCTAGCTAAACAAGGATCCACACACAAGAAAAACACATCCCATTTTCACCACATAATAAGAAATGCAAAATCTCCCAGCTTCGTGGAAAGGGGAATAGCAAATTCTAATCTATATCGAACCCATATCAGTTAATCGCGCAAAATAAAATATTGAACCTCGAAATGGAATGAACTCGAAATATCAAGCAATACCCAGAAAATCAAACCTGTTGACGAGATTCGATCAGGTCGGAAGAAGGCAGATTTTCTGCGTATCCGAAGTGACAATGAGCTGTTTCTCGAAATCCAAATAAAGGGAAAGAGATTGCTGTTTTATTCGTATTTAAATTACGGTGTGAACCACGTTGATGTTGGGAGGACCTGGAAAGAGACAGGACCTAGACTTCAGGGAAGTCCTCGAAATAGATGATGACGGAGCTTAGGAATCTGGTTGATCTGGATGGGTTTTTGCTTCTCAGCCATCTTTTTTGGGCGTTCTGTTCCTTGATTTTGAGGATTGCGTACTAATTAAATTAAATTAATCGTCGGTGCCACGTGACAGATACAATCCCTGAGGACACGTAGGATAGTTTTGGGCTTTATAATGGGCCTTTAAGTATAGTTGTAGCCCAAACCTCTTTGTTTTGTTTGCTGTTCGAATAGGAGGCGTCTGTCTGTGACTGAGAGTCAATCAGTGAAACATTTACTTTCTCTCTCTACACTGTGTCTTCTTCGTCCTTCCCAATTCTCTCTTTCTCTGAACCCTAATTCTGTTTCTTCTCCCTTCTCTTCCTATTATCTAAAAAGGGCCTCTAGCACCTGATCTGTGATTGTTGAGAGGAGAGATGGCAAATCAAGGCGCGAAGAAGCGGAAGGAAGAGAACGCACGCCACATGGAGAAGCTGCGTCGCCTTATCATCGCATCCAATGTACCTTTCTCTCTTTCTCTGTGCTTTTCATCGACTCATCTGTTCTATTTCCATGAAATTACTTTCCTTTCCTTTGTTTTCTCGGAAACCAAATATGGTTTTAAGCTGTGTTCTGTAGAAGAAACCTTGTGCCTAGAAATTTGATTGGAATATGTTCAATATAACTATGCACGATACGTATGAATTTTGATGCTAATTATAGGGTGATTTTTTTGGGAACTAGGATGTCAAATAGGAGAGTTGTAACTGAATTAAAGTTTGTTGGAATTGAAGGTTAGAAAATTGATCATATTTGAGAACACATATTTGAATACTTTGGTTTTTAGCTGCTAATTTGCAGAGTTGTTCAGAATGCAATATCTGTAGCTGCCAATTTGCAAAGTGGTGATTTTAATTTCACCCAGATGATTTTCTCATTGGAAAAGCTCATGGGTTTTAGGAATTTGAACCAATATATTCCATATTTCCATTTCCCACAGGATTTTGTGAAACACCTAAAGTGCCATATTAGATTTTTTATTATCTTGGTAGCATTGAGACTTTAACAAGCTACTCTATCTTAGTGTGCCTCACTGCATCAACCTCTCAATTCAAGGCACCGGTGCTACATGCATAGCATCTCTTCCAAGCGGCAGCATTGAGCTACCCTAAGTAGTATTTCTAATTAGGTGGACTATTGCCTGAGTGGTGACCTTCTGATGTCATGTGAGTGTGGTCAAATTGGAAAAATGTTGCGAACAAAGCCACTTTTAGCTTAACTAAATGCATCTGAATTTGTATTTTTGATTCCTTGAACTTATTTCATGGTTAACCGATATCCCTTTGCATGATTGCTAACTTCAAGCATTACTTTGATTGTATAACTTATGTTTTTCTAGGTCATATATGTCGTGGTAAGGATGGTGATCTTCCATTCCTCTTTCAGTTGGAAGCATTGGGTTGGTCTAATTTTGACAACGGTAGCTTATGCAATCCCATATCAACAAATTGCCAACATGGCAGCTCCTTCTTATGCTGATGATGGTGAACTTCTTGATGGTGGTTTTGATATGAGTACTGGCGGAGTTTGTGGGTATGTCTCCCTCATGTTTATTACATATTTTAACTTCATGGACTATTGTGGAACATGACATTCCAGATTTTTTTTCTTTTGTTTTGGGTTTATAATATTTCATTGTGGTGTATACTAGTATGAAATGAAAATTGTGCACGTTCAGAAACTTACTTGAAAAATAAGTTGTTTTTCCAAAATAAAAGTACAAGGCTCATTTTACATGTTTGGTGTGTGAGCATTCCCTAGTTTAGTATTCTATCAACACTGTAATTGCTTCTATTTCCTTTTGGATGATTATTATTAGATTTGTTCATATCATGTAGAACTTTTGCCTTACTAGAGGTCATGTCTTGCAGCTATTTACACGATGTGATCTATATTACTTGCTTCGTGCAACTCATGTCCATCCTCTCGGGAAAGTTTTGGTACACATACTTGGTGGTAAGATCTATTTCTTAAATAAAATATATAAAATTGTACTCCCTCCATCTAAAATAAGTGCTCCCATTTGATTATCTGTAAGGATTACGAATCCAATATTTAATGTTTTACTTTTCACCATCTACCCTCATTCACATTTAAGGGTTAATTAACTAGTAAAATAATAAAGCACTTATTTTGGGATATCCGTTTTATGAAAGTGTACATTTTGTGGGAACGAAGGGAGTATGTACATTAGTCTTACTCTATCGTGTTGAAAGTTCGTGGTAATGTAATGTACTCGAGGTCTTACATACATAATTGAAGTGTACATTCTGAGCCTTAACTCCTTTCTCTTGTTGCTTTCCAGATTCCAGGATTTGGAGCATACAAATCTTTTGGTTTAATCAAAGGATTTCTCTCTCAGAGTTCAGAGGTATCGTATCTTCTTTACCTGTTTCGTTTTTCTCTTTTTAGGCATTTGTAGATGGTGTTTCTTTTCTCTCATTAGGATCCTATTTGCATATTGAAGAAGCTTAGTTGACCCATTCTTAGTCCTGATAAGAGGCTACAAACAAACACTTGCATGGGGTTATCATGTTCATATTTGACTATTCTCAGGACTTGTGTCATAGAATACTAAGAATTATTTGGTTTGGTGTAAAAATTAGGGAGGCGAGGAGGATGAGAAGACCCGGAAGAAGAGGGAAAAATTGGAGAGGAAGGCCTCAAGACCCAAGTTCTCCAAGGCAAAAAACCGGTAGAAAGCTTTTGAAATGCATAATTGTGCTTTGATTTTGTTTTGGGAGTTTAGCAAGACTAATGATATGATGATTCCGTTAAGGAATAAGGAAGAAGCTAAACTGTTTTTATTTCTTAATGTTCTTGTAAGAATACAGTGTACAAACATAGCACTCAAGTCACATTCAAGAACATTTAAAGATAGGAATCTTGATATTCCCATCTTGTTTCTAATTTGGTACTTCATATCAATTTTTGTTTCAATTCTAAATTAGGAACAACTTATCTAATTATCTAAATGAAATTCTTAAAAGAAACCACAATGGGAAAAGCTAAAATTGTTTGCAGATGTGAGGCAAACTCATGAGATTTGTGCCATCTAATTTCAGGGCAATTTTGACATGATTCGCCTGACCTCGTCATGAAAGTGTAACCCTACAACATAATTTTCATGAACATATGCATAATTAGGTATGGACGAACAAAATGTTGTGTTTCGTGCTTATAAAGTTCTCCCTTTGAAGATTTTCTCTCAAAATGTCTTCTTTGATGTTTTCTTTTTTTTTACAATTTCATACATTTTTGTTTTGAGAAATGGGAGTAAATTAAGTTTAGTTCATTCTTTGGACAAAACATGAACATAAGTAATTTACCTCTCTAACTTTTATCTAGATTATTTGTTTTTTATCACACCCCTTTTGATAAGGGTCAAAGATAGAGACAAGAAGAGAAATGGGGAAGGGTGATTTGAAATATGGATGCCTCAGACTTTAGAGTTTCATTAATGTCTATTCCTATATAGTTGTATTGTCGAATATACTAGTTTCAAGACAAATTTAAAACCTCTTGTTTCTCTCAGGTTGTGATCAGAGTAACCGAACTATATCACTTTCGCGATGTCTTCCAACTAATATCCCCATGAACTCATAACTCCCTTGTTGTTCCCTACCATCCCAATACCAAGATGGTTAAGCAGGGTTAGATTAAGGAAAAAAGATCCACAAAAATTCAATTAATTGATAATTTATGAGTAACCTGTGCCACCTAATAATATACCAAAAAGGCAAAAACCAAATCAAAGAAGCAGCTAGCTCATGACACAACAATCTGCAAAGGCTCACAAAGACAGTGACCCCTTGACAACACTAATACAACACAGACAGGCCCTTAGGCTTTGGTTCACAAACCCACCTTTCAGTCAAAACAGTCCCAATCATGACCTCTCTTGTGGCACTCTATGCCTCCAGAGAATCTCATGATGCTCTGCTATATTCTTCTATACACAGCCCCCACCCCACCCCACCTCTATATGTAATGTAGAATACACAGCACCTGCCAATCCCTACATTTTACAGATATTACCCCTCAACTCAAACAAGCTAGAGAAACCAAAGTACCAAAACAATGAGTTTTAAGGTAATATGATAGAACCAAAGCCTATATTTCTCGCCTAAACGGGTCAATACTTATCTTCTCGGGTTATAAAGAATTTGACAAAGAATCCTTCCTTCCATTCTCTTTCTCTTGTAGTTGTGCTCGAGTGTCATCGTGGACCAGAGAGTTCCATGGCATGTGAATCCAAAGATTGGTCATCATCTACATCATCCATCCCCATGCCAAACATGCTCGATCCATGATCATGAGCATTGGCAGCATGCTTAGATGATGTGGTCATGTTGTACATACTTTCGTTGCAGCTGGGTGAGCTCATGTTCATGCTATGATGACTGTGTGATGCAGCCCATTTCTCCACCAGCCCATCCCCTTCCAGCATCCTCACCACCTCCGACATCTTTGGACGGTGCACAGGAACGTACTGAGTGCACAGCAATGCCACCTGCACCATCTCCCCCACTTCAATGCTGTCGTAGTTGCTCCCTAGCTCTCTGTCCACCAACACTTCCACTCTCTTTTCTTGCTGTATTTTCTTCACCTGAACCCATAACTTCAATTTGGTTAGTATTGGATCAAACTTGGATCGTATTAGAATCAAACAAAACTTACCCACTCAAGCATAGCTCCTTTCTGATTAATTGTCTTCCCAAACTGTAGAGCTCTCATTCCGGTCACAAGTTCCAACAAGAGTATCCCAAACCCAAACACATCGGTCTTCTCAGATGACTGGCCGGTGGAGAGATACTCCGGTGCAATGTGACCCACAGTCCCACGCACAGCAGTCGTAACATGTGAGTCCCCATGGTCAAGGAGCTTTGCAAGGCCAAAGTCACCAACAATAGCCTCACAGTAGTCATCAAGCAGCACATTAGCAGCCTTCACATCTCTGTGGATTATCTTTGGATCACATTGCTCATGTAAATACACAAGACCCCTCGCAGCTCCTATTGCTATTCTCTTCCTCGTGTTCCAGTCTAGCGCTGGCTTTCCTGTTCAGTCAATGCATGACGTTAGAGGTTCACTAACACTATGATTGACTATGCAATGACATCATTAGAAGAATGTGTTTGTGGTTGGTGAGTTCTGTTGTCACACCATGTGCATCAACAACTATGGTTGAGGTCACCAACTACTATGCAAAATGACAAAACTTAGATTCTGATCATGTTATTGTCATTTCATTTTCATGCCACAAGTGTTTCATCAAAGATAAGCTAGTAGTAGTAGTTCAAACCTCTTAGTCTTGATGCTACACTTCCATTAGACATGTAAGGGTACACCAAAAGCCTCTCCGTAGATGTTGCACAATACCCAACTAGTCTTAGCAAGTTCCGGTGCACTGCCAAGCTGATCATCTCTAGTTCTGTCCTAAACTGAGACTCTCCAGCGGTTCCGGTTATGTCCTTAAGCCGCTTCACTGCCACAACAGTCCCATCTCCGAGCTTTCCTCTATAAACATTGCCAAATCCTCCGGCACCAAGTATGTTCTTGGAGCTGAAGTTATCTGTAGCTGACTGGAGCTCTCTGAAGGTGAAACCCTTGATGTTCCCTAGCCTCACCAGTCCCTCTTCTTGGAGGTCTGTAACAAAATTCAGCCTGTTAATGTCATGAAAGTTCAAAGATAGCGATATTTTAACAATGTTACCAACCCTTTATGCGTAAGATGGTTTGATGCTTTTGTTTCTTTCTGCGCCAAATGATTCCAAGAACAAGAATCACAAGAGAGGCGAAACTAAGGGTGATCCCAAGTGCAATTGCTAAATTCTTGGACCTGTGGCTTCCTAGATTAGAAACAATTAAAACCTTAATTAAACCAGAACTTAAGGAATGGAAACACTAAAACTTAGAGGTTTAGAAAGTTACCATGAGATGAGTCAATAGAGAAGGAAAGAGGGACAGGTGTGGCTGATCCTGAGCATCCTTCAGGGGAGCCACTTCCACAAATCAGTGGGTTACCCACAACACTAGAGATAAAGAAAGCAACAAAATCAGAAATAACAATGACAACACACAAACACAGAGAGACAGAGAAGCAGAGAGAGATGGTCTTTTTCTTTTTCCTTTTCAGAATGTGAGGGTCTTATAGAGAAGCCATACTTGAATGTTCTGGCTGGAAATTTGGGCACTGGTCCACTGAGATTGTTATAAGACAAGTCCCTGAAAATATACATAAACACAAACCCATCAGCCAATTTGGTAACATAACTGGAAATACTGATCTGAAGAGGGGGAGAAACCTATACTCACAAGAAAGTAAGCTGAGGAACTTTGGCTAAGGATATAGGAAAAGAACCAGACAAGCTGTTGTTGTTGAGCCTCCTAGTCTCATTTAATGACAAGAAAAACGACAGTAAAAAAATGATCATAACTAAAATGACCAGATAAAACCAAAATTCAAGACTATTACTACTCACAGGTAGTGAAGACTACTACTCTGTTGACCCAGAGACCCAGGAACCGACCCAGAGAATCGGTTATTGGAAAGATCCAAGGTTTGAAGCTTTTGGAGGTTTCCCAGTTCGGGTGGGATATGACCTGAGAAGTTGTTGTTCTGCAATAGCCTTCAAATTCAAACAAAGAAAAGTAAAAAGATGAGGAACTAATTCAAAATTTGAGCTTTTTTGGCAAAACCCAGAGATTGAAATTTCTTTATTTTTCTCATTTGAACAAGAAAGCTGAAAGCTTTCATTTACTCACACTTGACGGAGATTCGTGAGATTCCCAATCGTCCCTGATAGAGTGCCCGACAGAGATTGGCTTGGAGCTCCGCTGGAAAGAAAAAAACACACATGAACATTGAGACCGCGTAGTTTCAGATAAAATCAAAGCACCAATGTTCAGAAAAGGAAAAAAGGGAGAGCTTTGAGAGAGACGAGTATGAAACTGACAGGCTAATGACGAGATTGTCAGGCGAGCAAGTGATCATAGCCCAGCTACAAGGGTCTACCGAGTCCTCATCCCAGTTGCTGAGAACTCCATGCGGATCATTCAGAGCATTTCTTATGCTAATCAAAGCTTCCACTGTAAGAAAAATTGAAACAAGTGTAGAAAACCCAACTCAGAAATGTCAGCAGAAATGGGTTGTCTTTTGTGTCATCAGAGTTGCATACCTTCATGGTTTCGAGGGTCGTAGGAGAGACAAGGAGGAGAGGAGAGGAAAAGTAAGAGAAGGAAGAGGAAAGGAGCCATAGAAGCTGGAAGAAATGAGCTCTGTTTCTTGCTTGCTTGCTCCTCTCTACTGCGTGTAGTGTCTATGCGTCTGTTTTGCAGATAGAGAGAGATATAGATTGTCAGAAGAGAAAGGTCGATAGAGTGCAGAAATTGAGACGAACGCGAGTAGTGGCACTGACTGCTCTAATTCCTCTCTCTATCTCTCATTACAAGCTAAGCTTTGGAGCCTGTCATGGAAGAAGGTAAAGAAGAGAGCGCCAACAAGCAATACCCAATTTCACATTTTGGTAAAGTACGGGGACATATATACTCTTAAACCTTTAAGGCCTTTTTTGGTTGTCGATTATTATTTTTTTTTTCCTTTTGTTTTCTATTTTTCTGTGAAAGAGAGTAAGATAAACATAAAATTTTGTTCTTGGATAGCAAATTTTTATTCTCCATTTCAACCATAGATGGATCTGGAAGGTTTAGTAGTAGTTGATGAGGGTAAAATGAAGTTGATTGAGTAATGATACAAGGCATTTAAAATTTAATGGACTGAGTTAAAATATGAATAGGAAATTTATGAACATATACAACAAAATACAAAGGTTGTGTATTATTGGCTACTTCCATGTTTTTTCACCTTATAAAAGTGTAAGTTATTATATTAAAAAATGGGTGTTGAATCTCTAATTATCAAACAATATAAACTAACATTGTGAAATGATCAAGTAATCAAATTTGTCATACTTCATCCAATAGATACGAGTCACAAACTAGTTTAAATAACAAGTTTGAACATTTATACATTAATTCGAGTTTTGAATGAATTAAGCTTTAATGTAATATTAAAGTTGGCTTTGTCTTTTATTTACACGCTTTTATATCATTTTAATTTAAAGCAAAGTCGCATGGTCTACATATCAAATCCGACATCTTAAGGTGAGTAGATTTAAATTATAATAATATTTCGCACACAAAAAATGGTTGAATTTTGGGGAAATTATACTTCACAACCGTGGTTTGGAAAGTTTTTGTATATCGCAATACTTTTCAAAGGTTGTTACATTTCATAACCGTAAGAATAGGTTTAGTTGCATCGTTAGGTTTTTTGCAAGAATATTCTGTTAAGTTGTAGAATATTCTGTTAAGTTGTAGAATATTCCGTTATTTTTTCAATTTTCCAAGTTTACCCTCGCATAATAATAATAATAATTAAAAAAACAAAAAAGAGGATCAATGGCGAGCACCTATCGAGCTCCGATCGTGCTCCGTTGCGTTTTACGGGACAACTCCTCCCACTGATTATGTCCACAAACACCTAGAACCCATTTTGAACCATCTGAAACACACAGATCCAAATTAGAAGTGGGAAGAACAAACCTAAGAAAGATTCAAAAATTGAATTCAAGAAATAAAACCTACATTCTTCAAATCGATTTTCCGATGGTTTCTTCTCGACGCCTGAATCCTCCTACACCGAGCCTTCTGCATTGACCTCAGGCTCGGAACGAACCGTCCTGTACGCGATGTACCCCTCTTCATCTCCGAGCTCACCGCCGACGAAGGCTCTCGAGGGCTTTTGGCCAGATTTGTTCGAATCCAGCAAGACCCTCAGGGAAGGCACTCGAGGGCTTCTGGCCCCAGATCTCTCTGTTCCACTTCCAAGTCATTGAATGTAAAATCAAATCCAATCAAACCCACCACCACCTTCAGGTTCTCCGAACCATGTTTAGAGAAGAAGAAGAAGTGTTGACATCATCATGAGGTCAGCAATTATTCTTTTTTTGTGGTAAAACTGTTATTTTATCAAATGTATAAAAATATTTTAGTCATTGCATCCAAATTTTAACGAAGTTATGGATGATGCAATTAACATATTCTTACGATTGTAAAAAATGACAATCTTTGAAAAGTATTGGGACATACAAAATTTTTCCAAACAATGATTATAAAGTACAATTTCTCTTTAAAAAAAAATTCTGTAAGAAAAAAAAAATAGCCGATATCCCAAGTGCAAACATCAATTTTGGTTAGCAAGTGATAGGTAGTAGTGTCGTCGTGTATATGACATGTCAAGTCCACCGATAATTGTGAGCCATTTTGTACCTCAATATTCGAATTGACCATTCACACCAATAGAATATATGATATCGTCCAAATCCAGACAATACATATAAGTTTTCATACGTACGAACAAGACATTTGCAATTTTATGTTGCAATGATATGTCTTCCACAAAAACAAATCAAGTAACAATATCACCAACAACTTATTAAACGAACACCGGGAATTTAAATGAAAATAATAATTAATATAATCAATATATAAATGAAAATCTAATACAATATGTTACCCGATTTGAAGATCACTTAACATTATATCATAATAAATAACAAGTAAACATTAACTGTTACGAGAACTATATTATAACAAACAACAAATAAACCTCAACAATTCGGACGAATGTATCAAACACACGAAGAGTAACACTCGACCTAATAATTACAAAGTGAAAGAATGTAATTGAAATTATAACCTAATTAAATACTTTGTTTGGACCGAGGGGAAAATAGAAATAAAATGTGATATAATACATGTTAGAAGCATTTCCCATTAAAATCATATGTGATGTTTATTTCATTTCAATTGCTGTTTTTGCATGTTATAGCCATGTTTGACTAACCACATACAAACGACACATGTTTAGAATAATCATTAAACTGTGAGTTCCAATATCCATAATCACATTAACAATAATAATGATTAAAAATAGAATCTACAACTCGATCAAGTAGGTATATAGGCCATTCATTGTGGTGAAGAATATGTTGAATAATATGCCTGTGAATCATTTTATTCTGACATGTTGTTTCAATATTAATAATGTGTTGCGGGGCCTAAGTTCAACGGAGAATGAAAGAATCAACACCATATATATTTACGTGTTCATAAAGATCAAATGTTATTGTTCAGTATTAATAATGTGAACATACAATTATTATATCTGAAAAGGACTGTTAAGTTGAAGTTGATATATTGTTCCTTTGGTTCCTCTTTTATTTAAAAATAAATAAATCATCTTCTATCTTTATAGGTTCTCTCTCACTTGTGCGAGAATCTTTCTTTTCTATCTGCTCACCCTTAAAGAAATGACAAATACAATATAATAAAAGAAAAGTAGATGAAAATGGAAGTAAATAAATCACGACAGAGGAGAGAGAGAAAAGGATAAAGAAGAAGATCGTAGTTGGAATGCGTTTATTCCCCGTAATCTTAATATGCTATAATTATATATGTAGCCAACACAAAACCATGCATGCTTATAATTCATAAATTTGAATACTTGAAAAGCAACCAAACCTAAAAAAACATGATATATAAAAAGCAAAGGTGATGCCCGTGCTCCTTCCTCTTACTTTTTCTTTTCTTTTCTATGCATTATTTGATCATCCAACGTTAAAGTAAGCAATTCTGTGTTCTTTGATTTGAATTGGGTTCCACACCACACATTCACCTATTTTAACTAATCCTATGAATTGATGACCCCATTCCCAATGCTGAACCCTAATTTCCAATTCTCTCATGATGCAAATGGATCGAATCACACTCTCTATTGACTTTAATATGTTGGTCAACGAGGATCATTTTGTATTTTTGTTTTGCCTTTGAAGTTGGCTAAATGGAACAAACTCACCATAAACATTTTCTCCTTTTGTAGCAAGGAAGAATGGATGACATCAGATTGACGTCATCCCTTCATTAATTTTAAGCACAGCTTCAAAATCTAACCTTTTTGTAAGCAATTTTCGCAAGTAGTTGTCGCCATCCACATTATGTTGCAATTCATAACTAACGTGCCAACGTAGTGCGTGCATGTCTGTAATTTTCCATTCTTAATGATATCAAGTAGTGAAAAGGGTCATCCTGCTCCACGGGACCATGGGCTTCAACAAAGGGCTAGCCCAACTATGTTGTACATTCATTTGAGCCCATTGCTCTAAATAATGTTGGCCCATCTGTGTACTTTGTCAAGCCATAGGATGCATTGTGCACTGTACAATCCCCAAACTCAAGTCCCTAACAATCAGAGTTCCAACAAAATAGAGTTTTCTAATTTAGTAATGTATGATTCAATATTATCATGACTTTAAATGTTTTTAAATATGTGTTATATATTTTCTCCCAAAAAAAGGGGTTATATTTATATTAAATACGGACTTCTCTCTCATATATTTATTTTCAAGATTCGAAACTGCTATAGATTCAAATATTATTTAATGATTTATATTTATTTTCAAAGAGATGGTTTGAAGAATAAAAGATAGAGAAAAATTCGTATACATACGATGATTTATGACCCATTTTCACATAAGTTCATCTGATTATCGACTCGTTCACATACATACGGTAAACGTTTTTTTAAGGTTCATCTGTTATAAGTATAACTCTATTAAATTTGACGTGAGATGACCAAAATAATCTTACACACTAACAAAATGAAAATTAGCACATAAATATTAGTTATAAATTCAAAAAAAATTAGATTTTTGAAACAAAAAATAAATAAATTTTGAAAAACAAAATTAGTTATAAAATTTATAAATTGAGAAGATTTTTTTTAGAAACTTCATCTTAATTTTTTTCACTATTTTCAATTTTTTTTATGTTTTCAATATTTCTAAAATTAAGATGTATTAAAAAAATTATAAAGAAATAATAAAAAATGCTGATGATGTCGTATGACGTCGTCATCATCTTCCTCAGAACAACGATAGCAGGAGGTCGAACTTCCAGTTGCAACGGCTCGGAGATGATCGTTTCAAATCTTTCCCTCAACAAATGTCGCGACTCTGCTCCTCGATGGATAGTACGAGCTTCGGCAAACGTCGACTGGAACCAAGCAGGCCTTATCGTCTTCTTCCTCTCATCAATTCCCCATAACGTCTTTTTCCGACGAATGGGTCAACTTTTATGGTGAATTCGACGGATGGAAAACCAAGTCTGGATAG
>JAYMSW010000063.1:0-33922 GCA_036897725.1 Erodium texanum
TAAATTGTCTCATTATCTTTACGTAAGTTTATATAATTATTAATTTATGATATTGATGGGACTTATATTTACATAAGGGGTTTCTCAAAAATTATTATCTTATTATCTTATCAAATTTTGTTAATTTTACCACTAGCCCAAGTCGGGAACCAGAGGAATTTATTATTTTATCGTGTTTATTAATTTATCGATGATTAATTTGTAGAGGTTTTACTGTATTTGATAACTATCAGGATTAGTTCAGTGGTTAAAAGAATTACTTTTACCAATCAAGATCAGATTTTGGTAGGGACTTGTTATTTGAGTTATTTGTATTATGTTCATCCAGAACTAATAGTAGAAACTAAGAATTGTTATTTTCACAAAGTTAGAGTATGTTTCAATATATGTATCTTCATGGTTGATATAAAGTGATAAATTTTTTTATTTTTAAAATTTTTTTTGATCCAAATTGCTAAGTTACTAGAGGAAATTGTCATTTATTATTTATCAATTTGTTTGTCTATTGTAAATTATTTTATGTATATGTTCATTATGCCGTCTAATCCAATCTAATTATCAACCACTCGTCAGATTACAAAAAAATTGGATGGTTTAAATTTGTACCATTAAGTAAAAATATCAAAATGTGACTAAATGGAATAAAAAAAGATTTAATTTTAAGTGCAATCTTATCACATAAATTATGGGTTTATATTAGTATAAGTTAATTAATTATATTTAAAAATGTGATGAATTTTATCTTTATAAACAAAGAAACAAAGGAAGTGTACAAAATTAAGCGGCAATCAGCTCTTCTCTGACCAACTCCGCCGCGAAACCACCGACCCAAAACATCGTCGCCGCCGTTCACGGCACCTAGGGGCAATCTCGTCATTACGCCACCCGGTTCCTCCCTCCCAAACGCCGTTACTAGACGTCGTTACACGCGACGGTGCCGAGTTTCGATTATGATGAACTGGCAGCGCCTGCTAAACGAGGTTAGAGAAGATAGACACATCGAAGGCGCGTGACTCACACGCTCTTCTTCCACGTCCCGTCGCTCCGGTTCCGTACTTTTATTCACTTCTCTGACTCTCTCTCTCTTCTCCTGTCCCCTTTCTCTCTCTACATCGCCGTCTCGAGCTCTTCTCCGGCCGCGTTTGGTGGCGGCGCTGTGTGTTTCTCTCCCTAAAACCCTAGGGTTGCTTTCTCGATGGCGTGAAATCGTGATTCTTTTTCTCGGCGAGGATTATGCGATCTTCCTACCATGATTGAGCCAGCTCGGAAGAGGCACAAGGTGTCCATTACTGAAGATGACATAGCTACTGTGTTGCAGAGGTGATGATGCAGATTCGAAGTTTTTTTTTTTTGAGTTCGGGATTGCGTTTCTCACGTGTGGAGGGTTTTTTGGTAGGTACCCGGCGACGACGGTGCTGACATTGCTGAAGGAAGTGGCACGATTCCCGGATGCGAAGCTCGATTGGAAGGAGCTGGTGAAGAACACTGAAACTGGGATTTCTAATGCCAGGGAGTATCAGATGCTATGGCGCCATTTGGCGTATAGGCAAGATTTGGTCGATGAGGTTGAAGACAGGGCTGAGCCTCTTGTGAGTGTAGTTTTTTTTTTTTTTTTTTTTTTTTTTTTTTGCAAGTTTGTATTTTTTTTTTGTCGGAATTGTGAACTTGTTGGTTGATGCTTTGTTGTTGATTAGGATTTTGTCAATTTGATTTGTGGGAGTTATGGAATGGCATGGCTATGTTGATGATGTTCGATTGGTTTATATAGTGTTTGTGTCTTTAGACCGGATTGTTTATAGTGGAGCTGATGAACTATTATGAGGGAACTTTGCTATTTTAGTATCATTGGTTTTCTTCAGCATCCTGTTAAATGGGGTGGAGTCACTTCTATGTCATTGATGTGATAAAAGTATGATTTTCCATACCCCTTTTATTTTTATATTATATTTATATCAATTGTGATAATAGCAATAATAATTTGTCATTCATTCATTCTATTAGTTTCATGTCGATAAATTCTTTAAAGTAAGGGATACCTTTGTTCCTTTTCCTTACCTGTATACAAAGTATGAAAGGTTACATGTATTTTACTGAAAGCAATGTGTTCATTTTATCATGGTTGAGTGTATGGCAACATGAATAGATATTTGAATGTTATATGGTCAGTTTAGGTGGTTACAGAATTTCAAATCTCTGTTCGAAACCTGGTTTGTGTTACTCTTAGAGATAGATGAATCATGACAGTACTCTGCATTATGGTTTGATTGAATTTTGCACTTCACTCTTGTTTGCAAGCATAGCATTCTTGTCTTTGACGATACGGTGAATTTCTTGCAGGATGATGATAGTGACTTAGAGTGTGAGTTGGCAGCTTCCCCTCTTGTCAGTCATGAAGCTTCAGTTGAGGCTCTGGCATGTGTGAAGGTGAGTCAAATATTGTCTATGGTCTACTTGATATGATGCAATATTAGTTATTGTTCAGAAATAGATTCAGGGTTTTCAGTAACAAAATCATGAAATTGAGAGATTAGATAGAAAAATAGCAGATGACAGATTAGGATAAGATGAAGTAAAGCTCTAAAAGACTAGTTAAAGCTATTGGATGCACTGCAGCACCTAGGCCACATGGTTGCTTCTCTGATTAGTGATTACATTATTTGTGCTGAATCAATGGCTAATCCGTGGCAGTTGGGAGAGTTGTGGTTCTTTGTTCCGTCCATATTGTTTCTTGTTCGGCGTATCATGGTTTACATTCCCAACGAATAGTGTGTTTCTTTTGGGACATACCTTTTTGCTTGAACTGTTTGTTGATCTACTAGGTTTATTCTATAAAGAATTTGTGTTTTGCCAGGTACTGATGGAATGCGGTTCAAGCGACTCAGGTAACCCTGGCTGCACCATGGTGGAGGCCCCATTGACGATAAATATACCAAATGGTCACTCATCCAATGCCCCATCTGAAAATTCAAAAAGCCCCTGTTCAATGCAAGGGATAAACATTACAGTACCCATTTGTGTTCAGAAGCAGCCAATTCCTGCATTGCCATCTGTGGAAGGTGTAGATGCTTGTGGAACAGCAGGTGGCAATATGCCTCCGCGAAGGAAAAGAAAACCATGGACTGAAGCGGAGGATGTGGAATTGATTGCTGCTGTACAAAAATATGGTGAAGGGAATTGGGCTAACATTCTTAAAAAAGACTACAAGGGGGATAGAACTGCCTCACAGTTATCTCAGGTTGTTTTCTTTTTTGCAACTACTTTTAAATTTACATGGTAGTTTTTTCCGATTGATATATATTTCACTATATCTGTACCTACTTGTGTATGGGTTATACTTCAGTACACTCAATGGTTCCTTAGCATGGTCATCAATGTCCCAAGTCAAAAGTAACAGTAAGACCTATGGCAAAGTGATGTATGTGATGATAATTTAGATAAGTTTAGCTTTTTTCCTTCCATAACAGTTGACATGAAACTCTGAACTATAATCAAAATATCAGATTATATTCCTTACTAACCAGAGCTTCAGATTTCTCTCAACTGTTTAACTTCCAATTGCCGATGAGGCTCATTCTGGTGGTTACTTATGTAGCCTAACCTTAAAGCTAGTATGGGGGTTCATATTTAGTGTCCAACAGCCAAGACTCACCCTGGTGGTTACCTGTCTAGCAACTCTATCCTAACCTAAAAGGCTAGTAATGTGTTTTAGAAGTCTCAACATAATGGTCATGCATTTAATTTTTTTCGATGTTATGCATCCAATTTGTTGTACTATTGCCATGTTTTAAATTTTAATATTGTATACTAGTAATCTTATAGGAAAGATGATAATTGAATAACTTCACTTGCCTCTTGAGATAGGGAACTCTGTGATTTGCTTTTAGTGGTTAGGATTTATAAGGAGGCAAACTAATGGAACAAGGCAAGATAAGGATCCTGAAGATACTTTACTACTTACTTATTTACCTGCATAAGCATCTGTTTGGTTGAGATATAGTTACTGTTATATTGGAGCAATCCATTATCATCCAGTCCGGTTAGGATGTCTGGGTCTCTCCCAATTTTCCCGGCTTCAAATCCCGGATATGGAATTGCTTCTTTTCTAAGTTAATTTTGATTTTATTGATGGATTCTGTATTTAACCGTAGGACAAGTCATGATGATAAAATTTTCACCTGTGTTCGTATATGTTGCTTTCCAGCCATACTTGGCTGTGCTTTTAATTCTAATTATCACTGGTTTATTGTGGTATTTGCAGAGATGGGCGATTATTCGTAAGAAAAATGGAAATGTGAGTGTTGGAGGAGGAGCAAGCGTATTGTCTGCCCCACAACTTTCTGAGGCACAGCTGGCAACTCGTAATGCAAATCATGCAGTGAACCTTGCCCTCGATCCACCAATTAAAAATATAACATCATCTTCCTCAGTAGGCCCTGGTGATTTTCTACTCTATCTCCAATATACCTTGTTGAGTTAAATGAAGTTTCTAATTTTCCTTTCAAATAATAATATATAGTAATAATAGTTATCTTTGAGTAGTATTCTAGCAGCTGTATGAAATATACTTTTTTGTTTGCAAAGTTTGAATGCGGTTCTCCTTGGATTTTCAACAGCTGGGACAGGTTTAAATGCCACGCCTAGTAGTAATTCTGTGCGACCTAAAGCTGAAGTGGGCAAGTCTGTGCAAGCTGGACATCAGTCTCAACAAGGTTTGTCTGATCTGAAAGTTGCAAAGCCTGTGCTCTGTATATGGTTAACGATTTTAAATGTTCATCTCATTCAATCTTGGAATTTTGATTTGGGTTTACCCCTTCCATGGTGTTCTTTGATGGTCTGGCTCCTTCAATTTGTTTTTTTTTTTAAGTTTTGAGTTTATTGTTATTTAGTCTCCACCTTTCAAACTATCAGTATGTGCTGTTGCTATCTCAATAAATCTCTATTCCTTGCTGATAAAAAGGCATCAAATGACACTGCGATCACGTAATGCTCAACCTGGTAGCTTTGTACAAGTACACATAAATCTTGACAGGGTTCTGTGTTGTGAAAACTCCAATTTCGTTATGATTTGAAGGAAGTCTGATGACTTCTTTTTTTACTGCATTGATTTAATACTTAATTTCATATTATCTCTTTTATGCAAATATTGAATTTGGTTATTTTTTTTCAGCAGCTGGGAAGGGTTTAAATGCTACATCTAGGAACTCCATGGTGCAAGCTGTACATCAATCTCAACAAGGTTTCTGATCTGAAAGCTATAAGTGTTGTTTTGCATATATATTGATTTAAGATTGGAAAAGAAAAAAAAAACATGCTAACCTTGTTAATGCATTGGTTTTGTTTGCATAGTAGTACTTTATTTAATGTAACCACAAAGTTATAATTTTGTCCTCTGTGTATTTTGAACAGCCGGGACAGGCTCAAATTCGAAATCTAGTAACTCTGCTTCTCCTAATGCTGAAGGCAGCAGCTCTGTGCAAGCTACACCTCAGTCCCAACAAGGTATTGTTAGTTTTTCTCTTAATCCAATAGTAATATGATTTATGCGCTCCTGAATAAACTTTGATTGTCATTCTCATTGATGTAATATACAGCTGGGACAGGTTTAAGAGCCACTTCCAATAACTCTGTGCATCCTCCTAATGCTGAGGCCAGCAACGCTGCAAATCACTCTCAGCAAGGTCCCGTCCTTCCAAAATCATCTCCAGCGGGAACACTGGGTTTGTCCCCCAAATCTCGGATCATTACCAAAAAACCTTTACCCAAGTCTGTCTACAGTTCAGATTCAAAGGTCATAGCTACTGCAGTTGCTGCTGGGGCTCGAATCGCCACAAAATCAGTTGCAGACTCAATGATGAAGGCTGCTAAGAATGTTCATATCATGCCCACAAGTGGTGCTTCTTTGATGAAACCATCTACGTCTGGTGCAGCAACTGCGCATGTGCCAGGTCATCCTAATGTGCACTATATCCGTACTGGCCGTGCATCTACTACAAGTGTCCCAGCGAGAACTGCCACATCAGCAATCCAGCGTTCTTCATCGGTCTCTTCCTCATTGCCAAATATAGGTTGCGTCTTACACCTTTTTATCCCAAATGTGTCTTCTAAACAGAGTAACGGTTCAGCTGCTGAGTCTTTAAAACAAGATGTGAAAACTGCAGAAGAGGTCAAAGCTTCTCAGATGAACAATGTACCCAAAGATGGAGCTAGTGTTGCTGACACATCAAGCAACAACGTGCCTAAGGAGCAACCCAGAAAAGATGGTGCTTGTGTTGCAGATGGACTGGGCAAAAATGTGGCTGAAGAGCAAGTCCAGAAAGATGATGCTTGTGTTGCAGAAGCACCAAGCAAAAATGTGCCTGAAGAGCAAGCTCGAAAAGATGGAGCTTGTGTTGCAGACACACCAAGCAAAACTGTTGCAGGCACATCGAGCAAAAACGTGCTTGGAGGGCAAGTCCAGAAAGATGGTGCTTGTGTTGCAGACACACCGAGCAAAAATTTGGCTGAAGAGCGAGTCCAGAGAGATGGTGCTTGTGTTGCAGAAGCACCGAGCAGTCAAGTTGAAGAAGATAAAGCAGCCTCATCAAAACAAGCAGGGTCCAAAGAAGAGACTGATAAAGCAGATTCATCTAAACAATCAGAGTTGAAAGAAGAGATTATTCTTGAGGATCTCTTGAAGTTGAAGACGACAGTGAGTAATGAAGCAGCTGTTGTTGCAAAGAAGGCTGGGGAGAGTAAAGATTCAAGTCAGAATAAGAACAAGATCGAGCTGAGTCAAGATTCAAGTCAGAACAATAGCAAGACCGAGATGAGTCATGATGTGAATCCGGACAAGAACAAGGCCAAGGAGTGTGAAGATGCAAACCAAAATGTGAACAAAGCTGATGAGACTCAAAATGCAAATCCGAACAGTACTGAGGAGAGTCAAAAGAACAAGAAAGCTTGAGGTTGTAAGCAAAGTTGGATTTGGCAGTGAGGTTTAGGTGTAGAGGTTAAGGTTTCATGTGAGAATTGACAAGGTTGTTTTCACCTTTTTACTTTGTGATAATATATTTTGGTAGGAAACTTTTTTGTGTAAATGTAGAGATTAATATTTATAGGAATGGCATTGTTGCTGATTAATCAATTTTCTCCTCCAGCTCTATCAGAGACAGGTTTGTGTTTGTATTTGTATTTGTATTTGAGCTTATGGTAATGTGTTTTTGATTATTTTTATCGGTAAAAAATAAAATATGAAGATAGAATGAGCCACTATTTTAATAACTATTTATTTTAATTATTGTTAGTTACTTAGTTTTATCTAATTTTATTTAAAAATAAAGAAAGAGAGAGAGAAAGAAAGACTATAATACTTTATTGCTATTATTTGGGCCAAGCCCAAAACAGTAATGGGCCTGGTGGTGGCCCACTGAAGAAAACCCTCTGTGACTGATCGTGGCTTACTGGCTTGTGCTTGCTGTGTCACACTCACTAAAACGAAGCAGACTGAGCATTTTTGTCTGACGCAGAAAGACCCGTCGGCTATGGAAGCTCTGTGCTCTTCTTCTTCCTTGAATCCTCTCTTCACCAACCCATCTTCCTTTTCCTTTCATTCTGGTCCCAGGCCTCGACCCTCTCTCTCCTTCGACTTTTCTCGCGGTTACAGACCCAAGCCAAGTCTCGAGGTTGTGCTTTGCGCCTCCGAGACCATGAGCGTGACCCACACCGAGCAGAAGCCCAAAGAGGCCAAGCTATGGGGCGGCCGATTCGAGGAGAGCGTCACCGATGCCGTCGAGAGGTTCACCGAGTCGATTTCGTTTGATAAGCAGTTGTACAAGCATGACATCATGGGCAGCAAGGCTCACGCCAATATGCTCGCTGCGCAGGTAAGTCTTGTTCTTCGTTTTGATTATTTGATTTGAAGGCTGTTTGGTTGCTGGGAAAATGCAGGGAAAAGGGTATGTACAGATTTCAACTTTTTTAGCAAGTATTGTAGGAAAATGTGGGTTGGTTTGATTTGGGTTTTTGTTCTTATAAGAAATAAAATAGATCAAATTTGTGAAATGGTGTTAATGAAGTATGTATTCAATGATCAGTGAGGTGTGAATTGCATGGGTTGATCAGTATATAGGTAGCATTTCACAAGGTCTAGATGTTATTGCAGGGATTGAATGGTGTTTGGTTTCTGGGAAAATGCCGGGAGAGGGACATGGAAAGACTTGAAATTTTTAGCTGGTTTAGGAAAATGTGGGTTGGTTTGATTTGGGGTTGTGTACTTATAAGGAATTAAATACCTCAAATTTTTGAAATGATGTAAATGAGGTACTTACTTGATGACTAGTGAGTTATGAATTGCAGGGGTTGATCAGTGATAGTGATAGAGATAGCATTTTACAAGGTCTCGATGTAATCAAGACCAAAATTGAGAATGGTGAATTTGTGTGGAGGACTGATAGAGAGGACGTGCATATGAACATAGAAGCAGCCCTTACCGACTTGATTGGTGAGCCTGCCAAGAAGCTCCACACGGCCCGTAGCAGGAATGACCAAGTGTTGACTGATTTTCGCCTATGGTGCCGTGATGCTATTGACACTATCATTGCACGTATTGAGTATCTCCAAGTTTCTCTTCTGAAGTTGGCTTTGAAGTATGAAGGTCTTATTGTTCCTGGTTATACCCATCTACAAAGGGCACAACCTGTACTTCTGCAGCATCTTCTCCTTGCTTTTGTTGAGCAGGTTTGAATTGATTCATTCGAGATCTTTGCATATATGTTCACAAAATGCTTGTGTAAGACATGCCCATGTTATCTGTATTGTAGCTTGAACGAGATGCTGCTAGGTTACAAGATTGCAGAGTTAGGATGAATTTCTGCCCTCTTGGTGCATGTGCACTGGCAGGAACTGGCCTTCCCATTGATAGGTTCATGACATCTAAGGAATTAGGATTTACCGCTCCAATGAGAAACAGGTATGTTTTGAAACCAGCCATGGAAGTTCAACTTGTTTATGCTGTTTGTTAAAAGAAACATTTTAACTTAAGTACGGAGATTTATAAATAGAGACTATGGTACTGATTTCTAGTGCCCTGCAATATGGGTCATAGCGATCATTTGAGTTGGTTTCGCTTTGTTGCCATTACTAAAAGTTTTGGGAAATCATTAGACTTCAAAACTCAGAGGGTTAGGATCTTCTTGATATCCTAACAGTTCAGATTGAGGTGATCTTTAAGGTTTTAACTTCTTTCATTTTGCTTCTCGAGTTGGTTCTTAAGTTTAGTACATATAAAGGCTAGTGTCTGTGCCTCCACGTAGTTTTCAAATTTTATATTCATGATAGGAAAATTGCTATAAAAAGCTGAATTTTTTTGTATGGTTTGGTTAAGGTAAGTGTTTATATTACAAACAAAACGCCATTTCAAGAAGGAAGCCATTACTATATATCGCCTATTTTGTTATAAGTAATAATGCATTGAAAGCAAAAACTATTATTATGGTCAATTTGTGTAACCTTGTTTCAGTTTCACACACATAATGCGCTAATTGCTTGCTTATCCACTGTTACTTAAGTAATTGATTGAATTTTTCATTATTTTAATAGCATTGATGCAGTCTCAGACCGAGATTTTGTTTTGGAGTTTCTTTCTGCAAATTCCATCATAGCAATTCATCTTTCCCGTTTGGGCGAAGAGTGGGTTTTGTGGGCATCAGAGGAGTTTGGATTTCTCACCCCAAGTGATGCTGTTTCAACTGGAAGCAGCATCATGCCTCAGAAGAAGAACCCAGATCCAATGGAACTTGTTCGTGGAAAGTCTGCTAGAGTTGTGGGAGACCTCATTACCCTTCTCACTCTTTGCAAGGGACTTCCTCTTGCATACAATCGTGATTTGCAGGAAGACAAAGAACCTGTGTTTGACAGTGTGAAGACAATTATTGGGATGCTTGAAGTGTCAGCTGAGTTTGCCCAGAACATTACTTTCAATCAGGAGAGAATTCAAAAGGCTTTACCAGCGGGTCATCTTGATGCAACAACACTTGCGGACTATCTTGTGGGAAAGGCATGTCCACTGCTTTAATGATCAGATTTTAAGGAAAACCCCCCAAAACTAACCCACTATAGTCTATGACTACCGTTTTGCAGGAACACACTGTAGCCACCTTTCAACCCTAATTTTTTTTAATTTGCAACTGTTATACCTCCGTCAAATTTGGACGTGAATTGTCCAAAATGCTCCTGACAATTTTGCATATTCACATTGGATAACCCCCAAAACTACCCCCCTACTGTACATGTTTTGCAACAACAAACTGTAGACAACTTTTGTTGTCAAAAACTAACGGTTAGTATATGCAAAATCACCTGGGGCATTTTGGACAACTCACGCCCAAATTGATGGAGTATAAAGTTGCAAATTAAAGGTTACTTTTTGGCAATGAAAGGTGGCTATGGTATGTTCCTGCAAAACGATAGTTGATGGGGTTATCCGGATTCTAGGGAAACAATTAGAAGAACTTAACTTTATCCACTTCCCGTGTTCGTTACATGGTTAGAAACAAGACCCATGAAGTTTTGTTCCATTCAAAGACTATCCTATTTAGTACTTGAGTTCCCTTTAATTCTTTTCAATGTTGCTCATTTTTCTGTCTGCAGGAGATACCTTTTCGGACTTCTCATGACATAGTTGGAAGGTCTGTTGCCTTGTGTGTTTCAAAAGGTTGCGAGCTGCGGGACTTGAGTCTAGATGAGCTGCGGAGTATAAATCCTGTGTTTGACCAGGATGTTTACGGGTTTGTTGGAGTTGAGAATTCAATCAAGAATTTCAGCTCTTATGGTTCAACAGGGTCAACATGTGTTGCTGGTCAAATTGACTACTGGGTCAACAAACTTGACATCAAGCAATGATGCAACATGGATGTGATAGTGAAGGCATGTTAGAGGAAAGTTAAGTTGCAGCTAAGATCTCCAGAAAGGAGACTGTACCATGTTTAATCTTAATAACTGTTTGTTTGATGGAACTAGGCACAGTTCTCTTTGAGTGGACACCATTGTTTCAAGGATATTAAGGTATGTGCTTAATAAAATTGTGTTTACTACTAACAGCTTACTTTAAGGAAAGTGGTTCAGTTGTCATCCCTCAAAATGCAACTAGGAAATCTTCAATTTCTCGAAGTACCTTGTACATAAAAACACAGTCATCGGAACGAAGAGTTACACAATTAGTAGGGGTTGATTCAAAATCAAATACATAAAGTTCAATCCACATGTTAATTCTCAGTTCTTTTATGTTTTCACCCTTCATTTCAAAACGAAACCCACTGTACTATTTTTCACCGTGATGCTACTAGGGGTGTGCATTTTTTTGTCCATGAACGAGACTACCTGGCTCAGATGAATATGGGTCTTGAACCACATATTATGAATTAGGACACGGATTTAAAAATCCTAATTCAGTAATAAATGGGCCAAACAACGGATTTATCTTTTCCAGACATGTTTTAAACCGGCCCATCCGTATACACATGTTTAAACCCGTACTCAACCAAGGCCCAAGCTCATCATTAGAAGACTAACTCGATAAGCTCTTGGGTTAGCCTTGTTGATACTTTTTAATGGTTTTTTTTCGAAATACAAATAAGTTACTTTAGATGCTCACTTATGCATGAATTTGCGTTAATTTAAATTCTTTATCGAGTTTCAAAGTAGAGAAAAGAGATTATTTTTGCACATGAGACTCTCTCGAGTACTGGTACACATAACTTCTCACAGGCAGCTTTGTTAAAACCGTGACAATTTCATCGTTAAGATGCATCTCGTTGTCGAAATCGTCAGCCTCAAATCACCTGGTGCGCACAATTCAGATTCTACAAGAAAAGTGAATTACTCAGATGGGCTGGATGTAGCCATCCGGTCAAACCAACCCATTCAGACACAGTGGGCCTTGCCCCATGGAGTGATGGGTCGGACAACGGATTGGAAAAATCCCAATATAGGAGCACCGGGCGGAGACGAGCCCAAGAGGGCAGTGATCTGTCAGACCTGGCCCACTCTGCACACCTCAGTATTCTCGAGTCTTTGATTAAGCTGACTTCATCCACACCGTCTAACACTCCAATTTAGACAATATAATAGACATTCAAGAGTGTTACATGGTCTTCTCTTTTCTACGTTTTCTCACCTATCCACACATTGAATGCAAAGAGGGACCGAGTTCCGAGACTTAGCTCATACCCATCTTTTATGATCAAACTGTTTCTCTCTATCTCTCTCCATTTTCCACGAATCAAGCCGAAAGTTGAGGAGAGAGAGCTCTTGTTCTTGTCAATCATCAACTCAATGTGCTTCCGTCGTTATTTTCTTCCCGTTGCATTGTGGCCTACCAAACCGAACTCCCCTCTCGAGCCTCGCGACCTCTTCCTCTCTACTGTTTATTTAATAGGTTCTCCTTCCTCTACTTCTCAAACTCACGGTCACGATGGTCATGGGGTCTCACTTACAATAACTCATTGTCTTTTTATCCTCCCTCATATGTCTCAACTTTCACGCAATGCTTCAAACACGTATCTAATCAGTTGTGAGTACGAGGACAACCAAGAGGCCATGTCATAACCATCAGTGGAGATGGATATCGAGCTCGAGGATGTTTAATTTCCCACCTTATTGTTTGGATTTGTATGTTGTCTTAGCTTAGGGTTTGATGATTTTAGGGTTAGGGCTTTCCAAATCTAATGTCAGATGTAATTTTAGGGTTAGTGCATGTCTAATTTTAGGGCTTCCCGGCCTTATTGTTTGGATTTGCATGTTGTGTTCTTATGATTTCAGTTCTAGGTTTGATGAATCTAATGCCGAATCTAATTTTAGGGTTAGTGCATGTCTAATTTTAGGGCTTTCCAACCTTACTCTATGGATTTGCATGTTGTGCTGTTATGATATTCTGTTTGATTAGTTTGTTAGGTTTGATGGACCTAATGTCATATTTAACTTTAGGTTTAGTGCATGTCTAATCTTGTAGTTGAATGGTAGGTTTGATTTGCATGTTGTGTTCTTATAATTTCAATTCTAGGTTTTATAATTAAATGTTAGGCTCTGTGAATTTGATGTTTGTTATGTTAGGTTTGTTTGATTAGATTAGATTGTTAAAATTGTAAATTTGATGTTTGTTAAAATTATGAATTTGACTTTTCTATCATGAAGATGAAGTCGATGTTAGGAACATTTTTTGTTAGGTCATGACTTGCAAGCGAAGTTACAATGTTTTTTTCCAACCTATAATGTATTTTGAATCTCAGATGTAATAGTAGGTCTACTACAACTTGGAAGTTGCAATGATCAGCTTATGTATTTTTTAGATAATGAACCTATAAAGTTCGTCTTTAAGTTAATCCAATATTGTACGATGTTTTTAGATTCAGAAGAACTCAATTAAAACAAGTTGTTTTTATCATGTGTTGTTATTAGCAGGTCTTTTATGATATTTTTATGATTAAGTTAATTCTGTTTTTTTGATTGCAAATGTTACAAAACAGATGGACCGGTGCAAATCGGTAACCCAACCCATAATCTAGACGGATGTAGTCTGACCTTCATGTGGTGAGCGAACTCAGATAGCAGATCAAAAAGTCTGGGCCTGAGAGTTACCACACTGATTAGAAATTTGAGCTTAGGGCCAATGAACCGGCCCATAACCATATTTAACTGGACAAAGACATAATGATGAGGTCATCTTTCTATTATGGTTGCTCTAATTTTAAAAAATAAAATAAAACATGTATTTGACAAATCAATAAAAATAGATATATGTACCGATTGAATGTAATTGTCGAGATAAAACCAAAAACATAGGTATTTTAGATACATTTTGGCAGTTAAAATAGGACGATGAATGGTTGGTGCGAGAATCAAGGAACGGCTACTATCATCCTGCAAAGACGACACACGTGCTTATAAAATTCCACACGTGTCCATGACCGTCACTGTTGAACACGTAACAAGTAGAGATATGAGAGACACGCTCTCTAGTCTGGTCCAATCACTCTATATCTCTCGTGTTTTAATTTGAACAAGTTTTCCCCTCACATGTGTGTGTATATACAATGAATCCATATTTTCAAGAATAAATATTTCACCAAACATTAAAACTATCGTACGAATGTAAACAGAGATTTAGATTAAATTCAAAAAACCACAATATAAGTGGTCAACACTAATATCACCCTATAAATTTTAAAACCCTTTTCATATAAAACTGAATTTTCTATAACCATAAATGCTTTAGATACAGAATATTACTCAAATAATTGCAAATACATCGAAAATTCAATTTCCATATTATTTCAAACAGAGATAATTCTTTTCAACAGTCAATGAGTTATATAATTTTTTTTTTTCAAACTACCTCTTGAAACAAAACAAAACAAAAAAGTCAGAAAAGATACAATTTCAAAACTCTAAATTCAATTATTTTTTTACAGGATTAACCAAATTGTAACGTGCAAAGGAATGCTATACTGGCAAGATACGCCTCCCCCGCGTATGTTAGAAACTACCAGGCGCCACATATACTAGCAAATTGTGGGCCCATACGTACTTATCGATCCAAAACAAAGCGGCCTGATTTGGCCACGTAGTCATCGGCAACACTGTAATTGCCGCGCACATTAGCACAATCTCAACCTTGTTGGTTGATGTGCATGCCGAGCCTCAGCCAGAGACAAATTATTCCATTGTTTCGCTCCACAAGGTAACAAGCCTGTACGCTCGCATCTTCTCTTCATATGTATGATCGATTTTCTCAGGAAAATTTATTTTCCTGTTTGTTTCTCGGTAAAACTCACCCGAGAAGTGAAGCCGTTCTATCGTTCTAGACTCGTATTATCGTTTATTCTCAGGTTGTTACTGTATTTAATGCTTATTTTGGAATTATCGTTTGTTTTCAGGTTATTACTGTATTTAATGCTTATTTTGGTATGACAAATTGAGCAATTTGGTTCTCATTTTATCAGGAATATTTGATTTTTTTGTTTTTGTTTTTTTTTGGCGGCTGAGAAAATGGTCAAAACAATGGATAGAAATATTTAGTGTGTTTTAGCATTTCACAAACATGTTGTAGCTGAATTGAATCTTGGCTAATGTTTACTGTATCTCTTATGTCTTGGGAACTAGCACTAGAAGAGGTAGATGCAATTCTCCAATTATATTATGCTTTTAATTCCTGAGCAATTCATCACTCCGATCCCTTTCCCCATAAAGGGGAAAAAATCATTTATAGTTTTGGAGTTATTATTTAGAATTGCAGGTTTTAGAAGAAGAAAAAACTTTATGCTTTTTGTTCATCAGATCTCAGTTCGAAGGGTTTGGATTTTAATAATAGTTATATGCACCATAATTGAGCCTTATCTAGTTGCATGCATCAGATTTAGAAGAACAGTAATTGAAAGTTGAACTGTTATGCTGTGTGCTTCCTTTTTGATTTAAAGCAATTTTAATTTTGCTGTATTTGGTATGTGCTCTGATGGTTTTCTCAATTTTGTTCTGATAACTTCAGCTAGAGTTTGAAGAGGTAGAAATATTGGTATCTGGTGTTGGAGTTGGACTATCTTCCTTAATTGGTTACTACAAACCGAAGACATACAGTTATTTGACAGGTGTGGTACTTATTTGGTACTTCGCAAGCTCGGTGCAATCCTAACATTTTGGCTGAGAGACTGAGTTTGAACTTGTTATGATATCATCTTTGTTGTGCCATCTTGATATTGTTCAGAAATGGTCCAAGCTTGCTCGATTCAGCCATCCTGTGATTTTGGAGTTCAACATTGTCAAGGGTGCAGTGGACATCAAACTGTATTGAGTTTGGCCTTCAATGTCATACTATTGCTTATAATCCTTTTAAAGTCTAAAGTGCTGATTAATTTTCTTTTCCACTCAGAATATGATGGCCAAAGGGAGATTACATTTTGGTCCTGTCAATCTTTCATCACATGCTTTGGTATGAACCACATGGTTTCTTCGGATATGGCATGATTATCTGTTTCGTTATTCTAATTTTTCTGTGTCTTTCATATTACTTTCTTTTTTTAAATCTGTATGTCTTTTTCTTTTGAAGAATTAATTGCTAATATCAATGTTTTGTTGCATTTAAATCTGCCCCTTCAGCAACGGGATGCTTGGAGTCTCCGTGTTCTGAATGGCCTACGTGGACCAATAAAACCTGTATCATCTAGATGTAGTGTTTTCATTTGCCGTTCCTTTCTTATTCCTGGTGGAGGAAATAAAATGCCTATTTTGAGCAGTGCTGCTGTAGTTTTGACAAGGTAAACTTGGCAGGTTTATTCTTGTTTTTTTTTTTGCTATGGCTTCTGCTATTAAAAACAGCAGTTTGTTCTGTGAATATGGTTTTGCTTTTGATGCTTTTGAAATCTCGGAGAAGATGGTTTTCATTCTCTTGCTTTTGTTAAGCAGCTTCAGCAGAGGTTCTGTGATTGGTTACTTCAAAATTTTCACATTTTTACTCACATCCATACCTTACTCATCACAAGCCTTCTATTTTCTTCCTTGCTGTTTCCTGGATATCAGGGTGCTGATGTAATGCCTGTTTTCTTCTGTGGCTTCGTCCTTCTCTCTCATTGAAACATAACTTCGAATTGACATACATCATACAGGTCATGTGATACTTTGTGTGGGAACCCACAAGTACTTCAACTAATCCCTGCAGTGGGTATTGTTGCTTTTGCTGTATGGGGTCTTGGTCCAATCATGCGCCTATGCAGGATAATTATTTTTCGTGTAAACACTATACCCATTCTTCAAATATGCTTTTCATTTCAACGCTTGTCAATACTTAATTGTTTATTACTTCTTTACGTTATTTTAAGCAGAAAATTGACAGTACTTGGGACAAGAGTTCAACACACTATGTCATGACCTCTTATCTTCGACCTTTGCTGTTGTGGGCAGGAGCGGCACTTATCTGCAAGTATGCTTCATTCTTTCTGCACAGCAGTGAATGAGAATACAGTTGCTTTACTCTAAAATCATACTAGTACTCATTAAACTCATGTTTATTCTAGAGCGCTGGATCCAGTAGTATTACCTTCAGAAGCAAGCCAAGCTATCAAGCAACGAGTTTTAAATTTTGTGCGGTCATTAACAACTATGCTAGCATTTGCCTATTGCTTGTCAAGGTGAGTTTTATATCTGCTTCATTTAAGAGTATAATGGATTAGCAAGTAAATCTATCTGTCTGTCAATATTATTTTGCGGGTTAAGTAGGTGTGATTGCATATCCACGAACTTATCTCAGATACTGTTCAACTTGCTATGGTTATTGTTCGACTAATTTCTCACTTTATTTGAAACACTTTGGCCTCATATATAAATACTATAAGAGTGAGTCACTTTTTATATATTAAAAGGTGTTACAACTTTGCTGCCTGATGTTTAATTGAAATGGTTGTTTAATTTGGTCGTTCTATTGCTTTAACATTTGGTTGGCCTAATTTTTATGGTAGCCATTGCATTCTAGGGTTCTTAGATCCATCTTGCTTCCTTGCAGCTTGATTCAACAAGCACGGAAAAATTTTGTGGAGGGAAATGATTCCAGTGATGCAACAAATGTAAGGCCCTACTGCTTCCACATTACACAGCTTACTTCATGCCTTGCCCTTTTCTTTTCATTAGTATAACAGTTTGCCTCAAAAGCCTTTGTCACTATTGAGATTAGAACGGTTTGTAAAGATCATAAGAGGATGAAGTTACAAAATGCCACTTTTTTTTTTTTTTTACTTTAGATAGAACATAACTCTTCTTACATTATGCAGCTAAACTGGTGAGGCTTGAATTTATTTGTTGGAAAAGTGCCTATTTCTTTGACAATATGAAGTTTTTTCAATTCACTAGTGAAAGAGGATGTGTTCTGCTGGCTTCAGAAGAAGGGACAGATCTAGGAAGTAAACTTAGACATATTTAAACCTGGAGCTGGCTATGGTGGTAGAGACTCTAATTGATGTTCAAATGATAGAAAGTTTCCTCACTCAATTTTCTTGAGTTGGGCTTTTAAAAATACATCAAACAACTGAGTGTATAATTTGGATGAGGCTAATGAAGTATGAATACTACCGTGGTTCTACCCCTAACCACGATTTACCTTCGCACTGGGTGGATGAGAAGCTTTTGCTGATAGCACCTCCAATAATATCTAACGTGCAGAAAAGTTCCATTTTTATTAATAGCTGCCTCTTGGTTGTAACCTTAAATTAAATTTGTGAGGTGGCACATTCATTGTTTTTCTAGCAGATATTATGTCTCTTTTGGCTTCAAAGAGCTGTATTCTTATCTATCCTTTTTCCCAATCATCCATCATAAAAATTTCATTATGGTTTCTTCTTAGAATCAGTCAAAAATGTTAGCTTGGAAATAGGATGATATATTATACCTGGATATTAGTATGAACCTCTTCACATTATCTTATTAGGTGAAAGTAACAAGCCTCATTTTGCAGTAACTTTTTCTTGCTTTTGGCAGTTGGGGTTCAGTTTAGCTTGGAAAGTCATTTACTATGCAGGATGGGTTGCTGGTATATGCTTGTTCATGGAGTTGTTAGGTTTCTCTACACAGAAGAGTCTTACTGCAGGTGGCCTTGGAACAGTATTGATTACTCTTGCTGGCCGTGAGGTACAGCGCTATTTCTTTGGAATTCACTGTGACACTATGCCCCTTAATATTTATATATGCTTCCATAAAATGCTTTTTAGATGTTTATGCCAAGGTTGTACAATGCACAAAGCTTGATTCACATGTATAATATATTTCTTTCAGATATTTGAAAATTTTCTTGCTGGTGTAATTGTTCATGCAACACAACCTTTTGTTGAAAATGAATGGATCCAAACAAAAATTGGAGGCTATGAAGTTTCTGGAATTGTTGAGGTTTGTATTTACTTTCCTATTAGACATTTGAGGGATTTTGGTAACTATTTCATTTTGTTTCTTTATGAAAACATATTATATTGTTCCAGCATGTTGGTTGGTGGTCACCAACAATAATACGAGGTGATGACCGTGAAGCAGTTCATATTCCAAACCGCAAGTTCAATGTGAGTATTGTGAGGAACCTCAGCCAGAAGACCCATTGGCGCATCAAAACCCATCTTGCCATCAGCCACTTGGATGTTCACAAGATTGATGTGAGAAACCACTTGTAGATTCACCTGGTGGTAACTTATAAATAGGACTTTCTCTGTGGGGGTTTCACCTAACATGGGTTCATTATTCTGCTGCAGGGTATTGTCGCTGATATGCGCAAAGTTTTAGCAAAAAATCCTCAAATAGAGCATAAAAAGTTGCACAGAAGAGTCTTTTTTGAATCCATCAATCCAGAAAATCAGGCTCTTATGGTGATTCTACTCTTTCAGTTTTTGTTTATTTATTCTTCATAACATGAATTCAAAAGCGTTGATGTTTTATATGGTACTTTGATAGGAAGTTAGAGATCTTTAGATAACTTATTTATTTATTTCATCTTATTCTCTTGTAATATGATATCTTTTACTCCGTAAAGGAAACAATTAAAAATATTACGTGTATCAAATTGATATTTGTTTTGGATCTTACAGTGTATTTGAACTTAGCATATAGAAGATATTTGCATGCTGCATAGTTTAACTAAAATTCTCTTATGGTTCTGAAACATACTTCTTTTTATGAAAGATTTGAACACAAATTTTCATGTCATATGTAAATCGTCTGCATGCATGATTATAGGGGGCATATGGTTCCTTTAGTTTCTTACAACGGATTGGCCATCTCTGCAAATGATATGTTGAATGTGTTATTGGAAAAAAAGGATTTTATTTCAGTTTTCAGTTTCTAATAATTGTCTCATCATGTCATAGATCTTGGTGTCTTGCTTTGCGAAAACATCACGTTTTGAGGAGTACCTTTGCGTCAAGGTGAGAGTAACTCTATGTATAAGCTTCTTGATTTTGTTTATTTATTAGGGGAAATTACAGTTCACTACCCTGTGCTTTAAATTGTATCAATTCACCCTTGCTTTCATTTCAATTTACTCTAATTTTATCTTCCAAACAAAAATTAGGGAAAATTCTAAAAACACACCCTGTATTATCACTTATTATTACTTTTTCGTTGTGGTTTCCTTTAGCATAAAAAAACGGACCCCCTAACGAAAACTTGATTATCAAAACCTGTTATTTTTTATTATCAAAACCTGGATGGACCCGAATGAACTCGATAAGCTTAGTGGCTTGATTTTTATTTTGGGGGGTACGTTTTTTTATGATAAATGAAACCACAGCGAAAAAGTGATAGTAAGTGTAATACAGGGTGCCTTTTTGGAGTTTTCCCAAAAATTTACTCTAATTTGAGCTTTAATGACAAAAATGCCCTTCATAAAAAAATTAAAAGCTTGAAAAAATAGAAAATTTAAATCAATAACATTATTGAGTTCGACTTATATATATATATATATATATTTAAGGAGTATTTTCGTTATTGAATCTCAAATTAGGGTAAATTGAAAAAAAGTTCATCAGGGCGAATTTACACAATTTAAAGTATAGGGTAGTGAATTGATAATAGTCCAAAATACATGGTAGTGAAATGTAATGTATGTATGGATTGATTGGAACAGGAGGGTGTAATACTGGATCTTCTGAGAGTTGTCAGCCATCATCGGGCTAGGCTTGCAACACCTATCCGCACAGTTCAGAAATACTCCGGTGAAGCTGACCTGGAAAATGTTCCATTTGCTGACACCATTTTTTCAGGCTCCAGATCAGCACCTCACCGCCCATTACTACTGATTGAGCCCTCTTATAAAGTTAATGGTGACGATAAAAGCAAGGTTCCAACTCTGTCAGTACACACAAGTGAAGAAAAGGATGATGAAAGAAGCTCAACTTCAGACTACAAAGCAGCAGATGCCAAGGAGGGGTCCACATCAACTATTAATTCGGTAAAGGATGATAAGGTCACAGCACCATCAGCCTCCAACCCGGGCACTGCGCCAGAAACACAGAAAGATGCCAAGGTCACACCCGTTGCATCATCGCCATCAATGGCCTTGGAAGATAACATTGTTCTTGGTGTTGCTCTTGAGGGTTCCAAGCGAACCCTTCCAATTGAAGATGATGGTGAAATCTCTCAATCTCCGGTTGGGAAGGATAAGAAAGATGGCCCAAAATCAGCAGTGCCTAATGGCAAGACTGATTAGCAGGAAATTTAGATGTTGCTATTCAATATTGAAGTTGCGTAGATATGCATGCATGCAGTTGTGTTTTTCGTATAACTAGCATAATGCAGTGTATCATCTCAATGTACAGAGCTTGTTTGTATTTAGGAATTTGTGTGGTTTCTGACCCATTCAAAAGATAAAATATTAAAAGAGATAGATGTTCTAAATGGATTGCATATGCTTTGCGCTTTAGTTGAAGTGAATTGGTCAAACTGAACCTAACTCTTCTTTTGCCTTACTGAACTGTTTGGATGCAAGAAATAAGGAAAGGAAAATGCAGGTAACGAGTATTAATTTTATACATTTTTTTTAATTCATTATCTTAAGTACAAGCATATTTTCCTCGAAAAAAAAGTACAAGCATATTAATTCATCTCTTAAATAACTTTTCTGATGCAAGGATACATTAATTTGTCGAAAATGACATTCTCCTTGTTTAAAAAATGGACATTTTAATCAATTTTGAAAAAATAATGCACCAAAAATTGTTTGAAAGTGAATTCATACACATTTTACTTGAGATTAGGACAGTGAATTGATAAATGCACAAAATTAGGTGAGTTATTTGCAATTACCACATAAACAAACTCAGAATTAGCGAAGGCGTTTTCAATAGGAGCCGTAAGATAATAATTCTTTTTCTCACGGCACAATAAAGAACGGGAATCAAACGTGTCAGTACAATTAACTTGAGTATTCATTTCACAACAGAACTAGAGGCTATGTGAGAGTAATTTTCAAAAAAAGAAAGAAAGAAGCAATGTGAGAGTAATGTCTAAACAACTAAAGTTTGGTCCAAGCCCTCTAAACCATTACTCAGTAATAACAATATTCACAAATTGGCATATCAATACCTAGTGAGAGCCCAATGTACAGTACATGTGTGTGCTAAACTGTCAGCAAGTTTCATCCATCCACAACCCCTATTTACAAATGGAGCTCTTCAGGTAAGCTTCCAGACACTTCGTCATCATCAGGTGTTAGTCTCAACTTTTTCGCAGCTTGTTGTCCTTGCAACTCAGGCACATCGCTCCTTTTCGCAGATTGTCGTCTCTGTAATTCTGCCACATCATCACCCAAATCATTCCCATTCTCTGACACTGTATGCTCGTTTCTCAACTCACCTTCTACCATATCAGAGTTGAGAAGGGTAACATGAGGCATTTCTTTGGGGGAAAGATGATCTCCACCATCCTCCTTGTTAATGATAACCTTGTTGTCCAAGTCTTGATATACTTCATTGATAAAAATATCCACCATCTCACTACAAGCAGGATCTTTGGAGGGAAGATGTTGTCCATCCTTGAGAAGAATATTGTCAGGCTGAGAACCTTCAGCAGGAGTATTTGCTACTTCACTGGCAGTGTCTTTGGACAGAACTTGATCTTCATCCTTGGCACGGCCAATATTGTCAAGGTCTTGAGCAGCTTCAATGGTAGTTTCTGCAGTGTGGATAGAGGCAGAGTCTTTGGAGGGAAGATGATCTTCACTGTTAGCATCAATTTTGTCAAAACCTTCAATAGCAGTGGGTTTCTCTGTCACATCATCAATGTTTTCCATTGATAGAGACTTTTGTCCATCCTCCTCTTCTTCCTGACTTGGATCCACACCTTTCCCTGTTGGGAAATGTTCTATGATTCCAATGTCATCATCTGATTCACTGTCAGATGCTTCTGACGACGAGTTAACATCCTCATGTGTTGCCTGCCCAGAAATTACAGGGTCCCAGGCAGTGTCAGCTTTGAAACCCCTTAATGTCTGTGGCATGGAACAACCTTGAGATGTCAGTCCAAACCCAGTTTTTTCTGAAGCCGATAGTACAAAATCCTCCCCAGTTTCTCCATCTTCCTGTTGCCATGACATAAAAGGATACAACTTTGCATTGTAAGATTACTAGTTACAGCACATTTTATTATCTAAAGACCCCATAGATTAGCCTTAACGAAGTAGGGTAGTTTAAAGAATATGACAATGATATCAACATCAAGGATTTTCTGCAAGTGAGCTTTATAAAATATTCTTTAAAAAAAAGTTTGTCATTATGCGCATGAACTCACAAGGCAAACTCAGGTTACCTCAACAAATAACTATTTCAATGCCTAAATAAGATTCATATTGAGAAACTCAAAACTGAACATTGTGAGCCACTCTTGGTAGAATGAAAGAGAAATGAATACCTCTTCTATTGGTGAAATACTACTCTTCAGATGGTAAAAAGATGACCCTTGATAGGACTGGTACTGGCCAAGTGATGATCCTTCTGCAGCTCCTGACTCGAAGAGATCTCTAAGAACCAGGCCAGAATTGCTAACGCACTTAGAACTCCTCATTGAGGATGCGGATAAGAGAGTGATTTCAATTCTCTCTCCCTCCTGCGAATCTAAAAGTTTCTGACGGGCGGGGCTGCATCTCTCAGAAATAAATTCCACACAAGTTTCTTTCCGGTTATTTTCTGGAAATTTAAAGGAAAGGTGTTTATCACTGCATGCAGCTGAAGGGATTTCACGAGAACGATTTTCAAGCAGTTCAAATATCAACTTTTGGATAAGAGCACGCTTGAGAGAAGCCTCAACAGGTGGAAACCAGTCCATATTAAGCTGGAAAAGATGTAGCCATTATATATCCATGAGGGCAAGCATTTAAACATAACAGCTAATGAACTGAGATTGGTAGCCTATTATAACTCTAACATGGAAGAAACTCAGAAACTGACACATAAATTAAGAGAAAACTAAGAGGGTTATGTTAGCGAGTACAAATTAAACAATTAAATTTACATCATTTGAGCTGAAAACCTCAGTTTGATCCAGATACTAGGAATTGTTTCAAGCAATGCAATGTTTAGGTGAATGCTTAACTATCCTGTCCTTTGGCATGTGAAACCCCATCAAAATCAGAAGTCTGTACATAAGTGACCCTCAGATCCCACAATGATGGGAGCCTAGTGTTTCTCATTGCAATGTTTAGGCGAATGCTTAACTATCCTGTCTTTTCAATGAGCTCTATGTTCCAGCATCAGTGTCTTTATTATCTATATCCATCTTTTAGTATTTCTCATGGTACTTACAGCAGCAAAAAAAAAACTAGGCTATTTTGCTGTCAAAACACACAACACAAGTTTTAAGGACAACTTCGCACCTGAACTCACAGAATTCAGTTTAGAAAGAATTTAGAAGTTAAGAGTAGGGGTTAAAAGAGAACTGAGCAGATGACTTACAAAGGCAGAAAACTTGTTAATCTGAAACGGATTGAATCTAATAGGAGCTTCAGCCAAAAAGAGCTCCAGATAGTGAAGCAAGAACAGCCCACAATCAAAGGAATTTTCCTGCTGTGGAAGCTGACATGAAATGCGAAATGTGTCAAATGGAATGAGATAGCAGCTTTAAGTAACTAATTTACCGCTACACAAAATAAACCCAAATGCATAATTCACTATTAAATAATCCCTCCATTTTAAAACATGTCATTTGATTTTTTGTTGTTGTAAAAATTGATTAGATGAATTAGTGCTTGACTTTCCCACGTTCTCCCATCTGCTCCATGCTCAAGTGATTATACCTAACTTATCGGAGGGATGATTGGTAATCCATACACATTATGGTACTTATTTTTTAACAACTAAAGCATGGTAGACACTTATTATGGAACAGAAAGAGTAACACTCGTTTTCTATTTACAAGTCTGAAAAGAGCAGAATTTTTAGATGTAACCATCACCACTTTCCCAATGATTATTAATGTCAATCTTTTAGCAGTTTAAAAGAAGGGATAATTACCTTTTTGTGCCCTTTTGAATTGGTCACGAAGGGATATGTGCCCTAAGTTTAAAAGTGACCATCTTTGTGCCCTATCTTTTGACCACAGTCGTCTGTTAGATTTTTGACAGAATATTCCGTTAAAATAGACTGAATATTCCGTTTTTGAGCATGTGCAAGGCACATGTTGCTTATTTTTTCCAAAAACCCGAGAATACCCCTAAACCCTAAACCATCATTTTGATTCCCCAACTCTAAACTTACCTAGTCAAACTCTAAATTCAATTACATTTCACTGAACAATAAGGAATCTGGTACTTGCAGTAGCAAATCTGAGAATTTCAATTTCAAATCTCGACTACTCCGGCACCTCGGAATCGAATGGGTTGTGGTTCTCGCTCCCGGTCTTTTGTAAATTAGGGTTGTGATACGGGAGATGGAGAACCGCAATGGTGGAGTTCGCTCATCTCCAAGGTCCATGTCTTATTGTCATCGCCGCCGTCGATATTCAGATGAATCTCGCCACATCAAAGCGAGATCTCAGAGAAGCCGAAGCAGAGGAGCAGCCGAATCGGGCAAGTTCTGGCGGGATTGGGACACGAGGAATCGATGTTTAACATCTTGGTTTTGATGAAAAGCTTCTCGACAAGCTCAAGCCTTCAAGCCCAATCGTCCCGAGACTGGTCCCCTGCCCTCGAGTCTTCTCATCGCAGGTCCTCTTCCTCGACGGAGAAGAAGACAACAGAGCCATTGTCAAAGTCTTCGGACCGCCACAAAGACCCAAATCTACGCCGTTCCAGTGGCGGCCGAACCTGGTTCGACGCTCATAGTTTCCGAATCTGGGGACTTTGATTCGGAGGATGAAGAGGGCTCAAACGAACCACACCCTCCCGATCTGCCGCTTCTTCCTCCGCTCAACGCTCCGTCACGGAAAAACCACACGCTGTCGATGTCTGCGCCGGAGAAGAGAACCCGATTCCGACTCCGGAGAAGACGAGCCTCTACCAACTGTTCTTCATGTTTTCAGATTTTTGTTTAATTAATTAGTTAATTATTTTTTAGTGTTAATTAAAAGATAATTGTGTTTAAGGTTATTTTTTTAATGATTTTATACAATAAAAATATTTACTGTTATTATTTATTGTTAGTAAAAAAATAATTAAGATTATGTTTTCTGCTTTTCATTTTTTAGTGTTAATTAAAAGATAAATGGTAAAAAAATATTTTTGTTTTCTGCTTTTCATTTTGCATAATAAAATTTCCCTTTTCTTTCTGATAAGAAAAACATCTTTTCTCTAAAGATCTGTTAAAAACATGCACCATATTTTCTGCTACTGAATCAGAAAAAGTTGAGCAGTTTTTAGAAGAAACTTAAAACTGCTAGACCTAGACTAAACCTTAAAGTGCTAGTAAATAATAAAGACGTCTGTCGTAATATCTTTATAAGAGATGTAATTATTGTTTTTATCAGATCATTGATATTTAAAGTTTTATTTATTTCTTGAAAAGTCCTTACTAAATTTTGAACTTGCCGTTTAATGAGGTGGAATATTGTGTGTCCCTGCTGGTGTGGAAGTTGCCTAATCAAGTCACATCATTATCTTCCCAGGAGTTGTATGTGTTTTGATATCATAAAACTTCACCATTTACAGTCTAGTAATATGAAACAAAAGTTTTTTTTTTTCCCGATCAGCAGTACTAAACGAAAGATTGATGACATGTTTCTGGACACGAATATGGACTGAGAAATTTAAATACACAGTGCTGTCTATACGTTTGTGCTTAATTTCTGTTTTTGTGATCCCAGGTTATGTTTTATACCCTAGCCGTGGTGACATTTGGAACTGCTGTTCCAGCTGGACAATTTGTCCCAGGAATAATGATAGGGTCAACCTATGGGCGTCTTGTCGGCATGTTTGTTGTTAGCTTTTACAAGAAGCTTAATATTGAAGAGGGAACGTGAGTTTTATGTTCAACGGGTTTACATATTTATTGACCTGTGAATATTCATTGCTATTGGAATTTTGGAATTTAAACTTCATGTATTTTCAATCTTCTATATTTATTTTCAATCAGGAATAGAGAATGTGAGGTGGGCAGGTTTTTATGAAGTCCTGCATGAAAATGTAACATGCTAAATAATGGATGAGAATAAAAGCTCATAGGGTGTAATAAAGTTTATTGCATGTATGGCATGAAAAACTTATGTGTATTTGTGGAGTTCGGTTAGCTTTAATTGAATATGGGACAAACCTTACACGGGTTTCTTTTTAACATGAGCAGCCTAATAAGGTTAATGACTTCATTAGGAAAGATGAGATAACTTGGTTAGGAGAAGCTGAAAGGGCCAAGGGTAGACCTAAGTTTAAAAAGAAAGAAGTTTATGACAATACATGATAACCCTTGAATTTAGAGAGACGATAGCATTTAAGATATAACGGAGTGTAGTTGGAGAATAGGAGCTGTGGCTCCCAAGGAATTTTTCTCAGGATTCATGTAGCTAGCCTCATATGTTGTTTGGGACTTCACTTCCTTTTTCTTGTTGTTTATTATGTCGTTTATACAACTAGAGGGGTTTACTGGTCCAGTTGAATGTTACTTGATTTTATTTAATCAATGACAAGATCGAGGGGAAAACTCATGTAAAAAATTGTGGATGTAAATGTAGACATTTCAGTGGGTAAATCTGATGGTGCTGAACAATAGGTTGTTAGTGTTGCATCTACCATTACTATATGCGAATTGTTTAGTCCAAGTGGCAGTTATAAAAACCAAAAGTGAAGAGCAACATGTATCGGATCAAGTTCCACAATTAAAAGGCTTGACTCTTGCCTTCATGTGTATCTCTTTTTCCAATTATTTTTATTCAATATGAGACTTTATTCTTCAACTGACGATAAGTAGGTTCAGTTTTTCTTTATTCAGTTGTTTTGTAGAATTTCTTATTGATGCTCATAAATTGTTACCTATAGTACTTTGTGTTGCTGCAGCTATAACTACGCCCTTTTTAATCTTTATCTACATTGTTTTAAGTTTAGATTTTAACAATATTGATTGCTCTCTGCAACATGCTATGTTTGGCTACAAGTCTTTTCTTTTAATCATGTTTCTGAAATGTTATCTAAAACTTTGTTTATGTTTTCTAGATATGCTCTACTGGGAGCTGCTTCTTTTCTTGGCGGTTCAATGAGGATGACAGTCTCTTTATGTGTTATCATGGTTGAAATCACTAATAACTTGAAGCTCCTTCCTCTCATCATGCTTGTTCTTCTTATATCAAAGGTAGACACTCGTAACCTTTTCATGTTATGCATACATGAACCTTAAAAAATGAGTATGTACTTTCCATCTGCAGGCTGTAGGTGATGCATTTAATGAAGGTCTGTACGAAGAACAAGCACAACTGAGGGGCATTCCATTGCTGGAGTCAAAACCTAAGTACCAAATGCGACATTTGGCTGCAAAGGAGGCATGTGGAAATCGCAAGGTGGATTTCATTTGAATTCTAACAAATACTTCTACAAATTTTTGTTTCCCCTCATTCCTGCCCGTCAACAAAGAAAGTGAAAATAATTGTTCAAACATGTAATTATGTGTTTAAGATAACATCCATTAAAATCTCAAAACATGGCAAGACCATCAGCATGCCTGTATGTGTCTGTTTAATAATTATCAATGGCCTGTTTAAAGTTATATTTTTTTTAGTATCGTGCGAAACCAAATTGATTATGACCCCCTCTCAAAAGAATAGAAGCAGTTGTTTATGTATCAACGTTAGCAAAATAAACTCATTTTGGTTCTTGTATGGAAGAAGACATTTTCAGTTACTACATAACCATTATAAATTGTGGAATATTGATTCTTGTACCAATGGGAGAAGCGTAGATTTTCATGTACCCTCAAAAAGGAAAACTATAAGAGAGTTGATATTGACAGTTTTTCTTATGAGTTGCTTTCGAAAGTTAACTGTCATAAGAGCTTGCAAAATCACGTTAAATTATTGGTCTTTCCCATTATTTGAATGGTTGTCACTATTGATGCCATGATTTTAGTTGGGTGTCTAACAAAATAAGGACCGAGTGTGATAGTTTTGCCCTTGCCTCATGCTGCATGCCATTTGAACTGACTCCTTATATTTGTATTTTTGAAGGTTGTCTCCTTTCCTCGTGTTGTCAAGGTTGCTGATGTAGTTTCTACTTTGCGGAGCAATGAGCACAATGGCTTTCCTGTAAGCTCTATTTCTACCTCGACTTTCTCATGACTTCAGTATGTGTCCAATTTATAGAGCAATGTTATTTTTTCTGCTAACCTAGGTGATTGATCATGCGAGGAGTGGGGAAACACTCGTCATTGGACTTGTCCTTCGTAGGTAAATATTATTAGTTATGATTTTAAATTATACGTGCATTAGCACAAAAGAATTTGACTTTCTGTTTATGTTACTTGCAGTCATTTGTTGGTACTTCTTCAGACCAAGGTAGATTTTCAGCATAGTCCCTTACCATGTGATCCGAGAAGTGGGTCCACAACAATGAGGTAAGTTGAGATGTGGATTTACTCACTTTCATTTAAGATAAATGGATCCTAATACGTCCAGGCACAATTTCAGCGAATTCGTCAAGCCTGTTTCCAGTAAAGGAATTACTTTAGAAGATATACACTTGAGTTCAGATGACTTGGAAATGTATATTGATCTTGCCCCATTTTTGAACCCTTCTCCCTACGTTGTTCCAGAAGATATGTCTTTGACAAAGGTGAGAACCCTCATTTGCTATGGGGAGAGTATCGTCTTTTTGTTTAATCTGTTGATATTTTGTATCTTGTTGATGCAGGTATATAATCTTTTTCGTCAACTAGGATTAAGGCATGTATTTGTTGTCCCTCGTGCTTCTCGTGTAATTGGTTTGATTACCAGAAAGGATTTGTTAATTGAGGTATTTGGGCTGTGTTAACTTTGTCTATCTCATTCTACCATACTATTTTGGCGAGGACTGAGCTGAAGTTATATGCTTGATATTTACAGGATAATGAAGATTCAGCTACAGTAGAGCTACAATCGACTAGTGTAAGGTCTCTATGATGCCTTGCTCATTTCATTTGCTTGCTTCAATCTACTCTTCTTTGGTAAATGGTAAAGTTACTTATCTGAATATCATATATAGAGTATAAGCAACACGATTTATACGTGAACAGTCCGTGCAATTTAAGCTCCATTATGCAAAAAGTGTTCCGGTTGATTGACCAGTGGTTTTGTAGTTGGAATTTTTCATGATGCCCATTTAGCTCTCAGGGGTCAATAAATGTGGTGTATTTTTGCAAATTTCATTTGTAAATGTCCACCAGCTATGCAAATACGAGGTTATAATTCCTAATTTTTTTCTTCCTAGGGTTAATTGCAGATAGCTATTGCACATAACTATCCCCAACTTTAAACTTTTACATCCAGCTGCCTAAACCTTCAAAGAAATTGCATATAGCTCTTTTTTGCCCGAATTTGCCCTTGAATGTAATCTCAAAAAAGACTTCATAACTACCAAAAACATTTTGATGAGATGTAGAAAACGGTTTAGTAGACATAAAAAGACTCCTTAAAAGACAACTATTTAAAAGACGAAAAAAAATGATATTTTCTCAGATTAGGACCAAGGGTGTTTTCATCAATTTTGGAAAAAGGAGCTATCTGCCTTTTTTCTATTCAATAATTCCCAAACAAATTTATTCATATATTCACCTGATTTGTTAAGATTGTACCGTTAATCTTGCTCCAACCGAAAGCTTGAGTTATTGGGTGGAGGACCCAACCAGTATATCGAGGGGTCACTTAATCTACATTCTTCTGATGTGGGACAACTTCAATGACATCCATGTAAGAGTTGGATAATGCTAACTAAAAGGAAAATAAATGCATAAAAAATAGCTTTGGTAGGTGATATGCAACTCCTCCTTGGAGGGGCCATATGAGGTAACAATGTCATGTAAGTTTCTGTAAGTGATCGGAATAGGTCACTGCTTTTTTCCATTGAGCTCACACTAATACACTGTATACATGAATATGCACATGTAGCTGCTTAAATGTTTTTTGATAACTAACACAGGTTTTCCCCTGATATTGATCAAGATAGTCATAGAAATAAGTTAGTTGACCAGTGCAAGAACAAGATAGTGAATATCCTGTAACTGATTTCGTTGACCCCAGCAGTTAATCAAAAAATAGCAACGAGCTAGGCACTTTACATATAGTTATTTCATCTACATTTTGCCTAAAAGTAACACAAGCTCAAATTTTGTTATAGCAGGGCTCGACATCGTGATAAAACAATGTCATCGAGGAATGCTGAAGCAGAGCGGCCACTTCTCAACAGTCTTCTTGTCCAAGGTGGTGGTTCGATAGGCTTATAATCACTCACTGCTTGGGGATGGCGATCAAGTTTTGAAGGGCCCATTGGATTCACGATTCACTGACACATTTAACTATAATTGCTGCTTTGCTCTACAGAAGTGTTGTAAGGTACCGTAATAGGCTAGTTTCTCAATTATTATTTGTTCCTACGACTAGAATGCAATTGTAATATCATGTAGATGAAGGGCGCAACTGTAATAAATTTAGTTTTGTGTCATATGAATGTACTCTAGTTATTAAGAAAGCAACGATTGGTGTTTGGTGAGGTGCCAATGACATGCAATTAGCTTGGTGAACTCAGCCATGATTGTGGACATCTGTTAACAGCTTAGGATGCTAGTTGATTATTTATGTTGGAAATGCACCCAAAAGTTTCAATTTTACTTCAACATTTTGTTCAATTCAATCAACAACTTAGGTTTGTACCATTTCTCTTAAAGTTGGTCCGTTTTAGCGAAATGTTCCAATCAAGTCTTGTCTAAATGGAGGATTCAATTGGAATAATTTGATTTTAAGGATTTAATTGAAATATATTAAATTATCAAAATTTGGGATTAAATTGAAATACTGTGTAGAGTTCTTTTTTTTTTTTTTTGCATGTAAACCTGTGGTTTTATTGCTACTGACGGCCATCCTCAGACACCAAAGACATTAGTTTAGGAGGAATATTAGTTCCCTACAAGTCTAAAGATACAGCAAATTGAGCTGAATTATGAGCAGCCTTATTAGCTCTTCTACGAAGAAAACTTAATGAGCCATGTGGATGGTTGCTAACGTAGTTTTGCAGTCTTTATGTAGTAGTTGTAATTGGGAGACACATGTATGTGCTGAGTTAATTGCCATTGCCCTGACTTGACAGTATGTCTCGATAATCATGTTACTCCATTGTTGGTTCTTGGCCCAACTTAAAGCTTTCTTGATCACCATCGTTTTTGTCATGACCAAATGTTTGATCCCTATATATGGTACCACTCTAAATCCATTGACCGAATCATCCTGCTGTCTACATATTAGTCCAACTCCAATCTTGTTTTGACTTGTCGATATGGCCGTATCCGTGTTGATCTTAACAAAATATGTTGGTGGCTTAGTCCATATATCATATGGTCGAGAGGTCGTCATTGTAGCGGTCGATGCCTTCTCCTGCGCACTAACCCATGTTAGATTGTGCTCTGATCCGGCCGCGCCCTGCAATCCGACCATATTCGAAAGGGATGTTCAAATAATCCGTGGGTATAGACCTGCCCGGCCCGAGACCCCTTCAATACTCATCCGTGGATTACGGGTCAGATCGCGGATTGAAAATGTTTGAACCCGAGATGCGGGCAGATGACGGATCATGAAGCAATTGATTTTCCAAACCCGCAAATATGCGGGCGGATTCAAAAGGTTGCGAGTCGGATATCTGCCTGTGAACACCCCTAATACTCGGTCATTCCGAGCACGCTAGATAGCGTCCCGGCAAATGAAAAAAGCCATGAGGTCTGTAGCTGTTGTTGTTCGGATCAACGGGGTAGCCTAGTCCCCCAGCGTCTCATCCCCTGCCGGTACTGAAACTCCTGTAAAATTATTCCAACATTGGGTCGCAAAGCTACATGTTCTGAATAGGTGGAGATGGGGCTCATCATAAATCTCGCACATGGGGCACACCGCGGGGTTGGGATCCTCTTCTGTCTGAGCTTATCCATTGTAGGAATTATATCAAACAATATTCTCCATACTAAGATCTTTAGCTTAGGGAGGGCACTCGGGCTTGCCAGATTTTTCGCCACACCGTATCTACTTCATTTTTCATCCAAGTTACTGTCATGCTCTGTTGAATTCTGTATGTAGTCTTGACCGAAAACATACCTGCGTTTTTTTTATCAGCAATTTTTGATATTATTAATCCAAACTTTCAAAGTATGAAAGCCGGTAAGTAGTAGGTACAATGTATAAGTACACCAACACATATTGTAGCATCTCATAGAGCTTACTGCCAACCAATCAAAAACCAAACCAAAGCACAATCGCCAATGGTTAACCAACGACTGAACTGAAAACCTAAATCATAATACTTACTCTCGGAAAACACCAAAACCAACCTTACAGGCCTATGTCCTGACCAAACAACTAACACCCCAAAACAACAATAACCTATCGGAAGGAGATTTCATGTCTTTTTCCAATTCTAAAAACCTCAATTTTTTTTTACTCCAAGAGACTTTTACGAGACAAAATAAACCCAACTGAGATTTTGAACAAACCATTGGGCCCGGGCTCATGCTCATCAGCTGCCAGAACAGAACCAATCTGTACCATTTCTTCCTTGGAGAAGACAACCCTGGGAAAGCTAGGGTGCACGAAACGGGAGCCTCGAGGCAAACAACCAATGTCCCCGAGGAGTTGTCGGTGACCACGTGATTCGTCTTCTGGACTTTTTGATGAGACCGGCTTGTTATCGGTCGGGAAAATGGACCCCCAAAGTCACCACCGCCCGGAGAAGCGGGCAACGTCGGCAACACCGAACCCGAACCATGACCAAGCAGATCCTCAACCGGACAGA
>JAYMSW010000064.1:0-33819 GCA_036897725.1 Erodium texanum
CCGATGCTGGCCCCTACCCCCAGCCTAAGCTGACACAACCTATCACCAGGCTAAGTTGGCACTATAACCAACCGAAACTGGCACAAAGGACCTAATAGACACGAAACTAACAAAGAAATACATCAAAAACAACAAAACTAGACACTGATCTACCAACACTCTCGTGTCATCCTCGGACGTCAGGATTGCTCAATGGCTAATATGGGGGTCTAGAGCGAACCTAGACGACGCTGAATAGAGCTATGGGCGAACACCAGCGAGGAGGGCTAGGGGTAAATGGCCGGAGGGTATGACCGGACCCGCCCGACCTAGCTCGACATCCCTAGGTGGCCTTCACCGATCTGGGCCATCGACCTGAGACGACAGGTTGTCGGACCGTATGGCTGGCGACCTACGTTACAGGCCCAAGGCGAGCGGAGCACCACCAAACGGCTACCCAAAGAAACTACATGAGCAGCTCAATCCCGGGAAGTGGGTTGCGCTTCCACGGTGTTTACACGACAACTACCATGACCAAGCGCATCTACATGGCACAGGCTGGTGGCGAGGTGGACGGAGAGCGGAGGAAAGTGGTAGAATGATTCAAATCCAACTGCAAAACAGTGTCTTCGAACACTGGGGGAGTGCACGGCTGCTCTACCCCGTCGACGTTGTCAAATATGGTTTTGTTTGCTAGGGAGGGAAAGGTGGGAAAAGGTTTTTGCTTTCTTGGTTAAAAATAAAGAACTTTTTTTTTCTAAACATAGAAAAAAGGAAAGGAATGGCAATGCTTTGAATCTACAAACAAATTTTGATTTTTTTTCTCCTGAGTAATTATAATTGAGTCAGGAAATATCATAACTCATACTAATATCAGTTAATTAATAAGGCTCATTTCATAAAACTCATTTCTCGGGTTTAAAACACTTTTGGACAATCGGTAAGCATATCAAGTCTTTAAACTCTTGGGCCTTATCTCTTAACCCACCTCCTTTCATCTCTTGGCCCACCATTTTCTTTTCTTGGGCCAATCCATTCTGGTCGCCCCTGGCCCGTCAATATTTTACTATTATTTGCTCTCTCTTTTTTTTTTATCCTATTATTTGCTTTTAGATCATATTATCAGTCATTTTCTGCGGAGTGGTCGCATGAAAACTTAATTTTCCACGCACGATCTGCAGACCAGATTGACTCCGGCGAGGTAATCTCACAAACCATTTTCATAAGTTCTTGACTAATTGCAGATCCATTACTTTATTTGCAGCTCAATTAATTCCTAATTTGGCCTTGTTTCGAGTAAATTGAGCTAACTACGATCTTCGCACAACCCAAAACTGATAAGTGCACTTCAAGTGTTCGACGAAATGCTTAGCTCGTAACTGTGAAGAACATTTGTGACAGCAACTTTATTATTCAATCTATACGCTATTGTCAATTCATTTCAGGGGCTGTATTGATGGCTTTGATATTGATTCTATCGTCAGTGGTTGTCGTCTGGGTAGCTTCTCTGTGCAAAAATTTCATTCCCTGGCATTCGCATTCGGAATCCAATTCTTCATTTCTGAATAATGGTATGTGGTCCTTATGTCTTATTGGTTTTGGAGGTTCACAGAGATTTTTGTTTGTTTTTCAGTTAATTTTATGATACTCTTTACCCGTTTAAATTAGGTGGGGATGGTAGGAAGAAAAATGTACTGCTGGTTGTGGCCCACCCTGATGATGAGTCAATGTAAGGTTCATATCCCGTGTTTTGTGTATTATTATTATGTGTAATGAGATGATTTATAGTGAATATTTGAATGCATAATAGAGCTTGATTCATACCTGTATGGTTCAATGGTTTATCATTTCATATGAAGAATATGACTATAATCTATGGTCAAGGATGATGTCAGTGCTATTTGTTTGGGTTTCTCAAAACACCTATCTGTCCAGTTCGCAAGTTTTGAGAGAGATCCTATCGTCGATTGGTTAATGTTTTTTTTTCTTTCTTATTAGCCACTTGGTTTTGCAGGTTTTTTGCTCCAACAATTAATTACCTGGCTTCAAGGGGGCATAATCTTCATGTTTTATGCATGTCAACCGGTAATATTCCGAACTTGGTAAAACAATTTTGGCATACGCATAACCAAGATATGTTTCATTTTGTAATGAATATATTGAGCTTTAGTTTGATAGACTTGAACTGCATATCTGCATGGTTATGTATCTTTTTTTTTTTATTTGTATAAAACCTTGAACTTGGCATCATAGCTTGATGGACCTTCTATAAGTTTTCTGAAGACCTGGCCATGACTTACAAATATGTCACTAAGGTGTAGCTCTTTATGAGTTTTACTTGTAGTTCTGGACATTCCCTTAACTTCATTTTTATTTAAATAGGTAATGCGGATGGCATGGGAAACATTAGAAAAGAGCAACTCTTCCAGGCTTGTGCAGTACTCAAGGTAATGTGTAATTCATATACCAGATCATTTAAGGCTAGGGATTTACAGATGCTGGCAGTTATATTTATTCCAGTTATTTTAATTTTCTTGATTTTATTTTTCTGGACCTGTTTGGATAAAGCTAAGGGCTTGGCCAAACTTACTCTAAAGTAAATCTTTGTAGAGGATTTTTCCTAGGAATTAGTGTTTAATATATAGTATCATCCGTACATGCAGATTCCTCTTCATCAAGTGGAGGTCTTGGACCATCCAGATTTTCAGGTCATCTCCCTTAAGAGCCTATACATATAATCGTTGCTTATGATGAAGCCTAAAGCCGTATGGCCGTCTGCAATTGATTTTAATTCTTTTTTATAGGATGGTTTTGGAAAAGTATGGAATTGTGACTTGTTGGCAAATATTGTTGAAAAGGAAGTTAACAGGCATAACATTGACCTGGTAAGATCTCTGTCAAGTTAATTGGATTATATTTCCCCTTTCATATTTTGTTTTAGAAATCGAAATTCTTATATTTTACAATATATGTTTCTCATCTCCCATTTTATTTTGCATGGTTCTCCAGATAATAACTTTTGATAATTGGGGCATTTCTGGTCACTGTAACCACCGTGATGTTCATCATGGGACACGGTAAGTAAAGTTTTACTTTCTAGACCAATCAGCTTCCTCTACTTAGTGACTAAATCATAAATAAAAAAAGCGTAAAAGTATTTCTTACATCTAAGCCTGGTAGTCTCTTTCCCAGTTTATGGTGAAACCTAAACCTAAGGGAAAAATCTGTGATTTCAGTTTACATAGTAAAACTAAAACTCATTGAGTGTAGCCTTGAACAAATCCTAGCAGGCTCTTTCTCTGTCCTCCACAAAAGCTACTGTTTATGTGACATTTTTGGTTCACTTGACCAAATTATTTCCTCTTCATTATTTTATTTTCCATCATGTAAGCTAGTTTCTGTTAGCAGTTGATATCTTGCTGTGCGCATTTGATGAGCAGTGACTTGTAAGTTGTAAATTGTTGAATTCTAAATAAAATGTATTATTGAATCTGAAATTGATTGATTCTCATTCAATACAATGAGAGCATCCCTTTGGATTAACTCTATACTAAATAGGAAATATAATAATACTAGGCAACATAGAAATTGGAAAAGCTAATAGGAAACTAGAAATAGAAAATACTTGTAACAGGAAATAAACTAACTCTAACATAAATCATATATCATTTATGTAAAAAGAGAAGCATTGCTCATGACATGACTTTTCAAGCTGTAATTTATTTAAGCTAGCAGTTCTATGGTATTGTTGCAGTCTTCCACCAGTCGGTGGCAAAGTGGTATGAAGCTAAAGCAACTTGCTGACAGAGAAGATGCGTGTGTGAATTGTTTAAACAATTTATACATGGACTGTGAATGAACTTCAAAAGTTTTATCACCTTTTCCTTTTTATTCATGATAATTGAGTTGGTGGAGCTAATTGGTGGTGATTGATACTAACATTAATTTCTTGTTTCAATTGTTATAAGCAGCAGATTCTTGAAAGAAACTTCACAAAGAAGCATTGAGGCATGGGAGTTGGTATGTTTCTCTTTGTCAGTCTTGTCTTTTCATCAATCTTGCATTGTGTTGGATATTTTGTTAGAATCATACACCATTCTCTGTTTTACAACTTCCCTTAACCCAACAGACATCAGTATTCATATTCTATTTCATGAATCTTCATAATTTGCTCTTATAAACAGAGAGATGAGTCGATTGTTTTTTTTTGTCTTCTCATTCTTAACAGAGCTTTTTCTTGTTTGTTAATTATTTTTTCCAGATCACTACCAACATATTGCGCAAGTACAGTGGACCAGTTGATGTCTGGTTTTCCATGTTATCTTGCAAGCTATGTCGTGATGAACAGATGCATTTTATATTAAACGACCATCCAGGAAAAAGTTTCCTTGCAATGGCGCAGCACCAGAGCCAATGGATTTGGTATGAGCCCTCCGTTCCTTTTTGAATGTGTTCCTGATTTAGGATTGTTCAGATTTGTTTTATTTGATCCGTAGTTTGACAAAACATCATAATACATGGATAGGCTACTTCCAATTCTGATGTTCATTTTGCTCATTTATTTTGACTTGTGCAGGTTTCGGAAGCTGTTTGTATCGATGTCCAGTTACACTTATGTGAACACTCTTAGGAAGATAAACATTTAGGAACTTGTTGATATCAAGGGCCAGATACTAATTTATCTATATATATTTTTCACCTTCTAATATCTTCCCTAGGTTATGTAATTTGCAATATTGTAAGATAAAATTGTAAAAGTAAAATACAACTCGGTGGTTAAGAGAGTTGTTTATCTCTTAGTGAGCAAGATTCGAATCCTGGTGAGGACTATAAAATGACCCATCTCCATTTCCAGTTCCAAACTATTAAATTATTTTACCATTCAAGAATGGTAATTTAATAAAATGGGTTGCTCAAACTTAAATTTTAACAATATCACAAAGTCATTTTAACATTTTGTTATTAATTATCCTTTTATCGTCATTCAAATATTAAGTGACCTCTGATTATCAAATTGTTTGTGTCTTGGCAACTTTTCGCGTCAAATTTATAACTATAATCACAAAACCTTTCCACTTGAATGGTGTTCTTATTGATAACAAAGGAAAGAAACTCATACAGATTCGACCGATCCCTATGAAATAGGGTTCGTCTTGATCAATTAAGTCGATATTGATACGTTAAATTATTCAGTGAGTTATATCTGAAACTCGATTATCTTGCTGCAAACCCGATCAGTATCCACATCTTCAAGGCCTTTTTCGAGTGCTTTAACCAAGTTCTCAAAGTACCCTCGAGCAACAGCAGTGAGTTATATCTGCAAATGCGTTATCTTGCTGCAAACCCGATCAGTATCCACATCTTCAAGTCCTTTCTCGAGTGCTTTAACCAAGTTCTCAAAGTACCCTCGAGCAACGCTGTTGCGATTACACAGAAAGAGGAACTAAATCAATGAATGCCAAAATGTGTACAATCCACCAATTTTCAGACAGTGAAAAATGAACTAACTCAACAACACTATAACTAAGTCAAGCATGTCTTATAGATAAACATAGTTTTAGGATGTACCTGGTCAGTCCAATGAGCTTTGAACGAAAGGCCTTGAAATCTTTTGACGGGGCTTTAGCATTTAGGAAAGTCTGTAGTTCTTTCTCTGCGCACTGATGAAACTGATGGAGTCTTTCCAAACCCGACTCTGCCTCACCTTCAGAAACATAATAAACATTGTAAAAAATATCAGTGACCGTCGAATCAGATAATTCGATGTAATATATCGATAAAAGAAACTATATATATGTACCTTGCAAGTATTAAAAAAACTCCCTTTTGACACATTCCTGTTCGGGAAGGTAATACCCGTATACATAAGTCCACTTTAGTATTCTCCGACATTCAACAGTCTGCAAGAACGCAACATTAACAAAAACATACATTTGTGTATCACCAAATCCAATTTACAAGGAGCTCATTCATGAACTCACCTGTAGCCATGCTTTTGTAATGAAATTGAGCGGATGCAAAGGTTGATCCAGTTCATCACTGAGCCTCTTAAATAGCTGGCAAAAGTTGAAAATGTAACGTTTTCAAGAACAAGCTATGTTTTAGGCTACTCAGAAGCAATTAGCAAAGAACAATTAGTAGTGATAGAGAGTCATGTTACACTAAATACATAATCAGCAATGCTTAGCTTTTAAGAAGATATACTTACAGTTACATGCACATCTTCAAATTGCTGTAAATTGGCTAGAGCTTTTTGCCTTGACTGAGAAATCAAAACGGAGATATTAATTAAAGGCATCGTAATAATGAATGAAAGAAGTTAAACAAAAAGAGATGAGCATACCGATTCGTTGGCTGCCCAACGTTCATAGTAATGAGTATATCTCTCTGTATAACTCTTTGCCATCTCTCTTCTCTGTCTTTCGTCATACTAAGATAAATATAAATTCCGAGAGGTAAATATAAATTCCGAGAGATAAGAGGAAGTATATCTATATATTAGTTCTTCCGAAGAGAAGTAACTACAGAGATTAATAAATAATATTAGTTCTTCCAAAGAGAAGTAACCACAGAGATTAATAAATAATCCAAATCAACTTAAAACACTTACAGCTTCCTCTTTCTTAGCTTCTTCGTAACGATTACAAGAATCAAAATCATGGCCTGCACACACATCAAGCTCTGACCACACGCCAAGGCATAGCCTGAATGTCAAGTAGAATTAGTCAAGTTTACATGTCCCAAATCATAACATAGCATAAAGTTCATTTCCTGTATATTTGTATATTACTGAATAATCATATCTCACCAGCAAAACTCAAATCCACATGGCTGTGGGCACGTCATGTGCATACACCCTTGATGCTTTTCAATCGGCCTCTTGCATTTTGGGCAAGGCTTGGAATTAGCAAGTATCCTGAAAATGTACACAAGAGCATGAAGAGTATGATATATGAAAATTAAGAAAATAATGGAATTTTTTTTAATGTTGTAATGAATGCTCTACCAATTGAAGTTCTGAGATTCAGCGTTGTTCTTCAAAACCCATTTCTTCACAGTGCTGCAGTCCACTGGACGGTGAGCTTCCTCCGTACACTGCAATGCCAGTTCAGTATAATAAGCAAAATTCATAACACATCGATTATGAATTGAAACAAGCAAGATTTTACAAAGCTTACATTCCAACAAAAGCTATATGAGCAGAGGCAAGAAACATCATACACTTCTTCTCTACCAGCTCTGAAGTCAACAGCATACTCACAACCAGGAGCAGGACACCACTTAGCCTAAGAAACAAAGCTAATGTAAATTGACAACGCTTAATCAGGTTTTGTGGGCTTTAGATACTTATAGCTGTTAAGGGTTCTAATTCCAGACATACCATGTTATTGTCTTCAACATAGGATCTGAGGAAGTAACGAGAATACTTGTCCTTATCTTCCTCAGAAGCGTGTCTGTTAATCATGTCTTGATCAATCGCAGCACTACAAGATGGATCAGGACACCTCAATAACAAGCATCCAGGACCATCATCATTAATGGATGTGCTAATGTATCCTATGAAATCACATAATAAAACACCGCAAAACAGATAAGGGAATGTCAAAATATCATGCTAGTAACAGATAAAAATAATTGAAAGCTCTGAAACAAACCTGTCCAGCAAGAACCTCAATAAGGGTGACCACAAGAAGGAGCATTTAAGCTGTCATGTGGATAGGAGCCTAAACAGATCCCACAAGTAAGCTGTAGAAGGAAACAATTTACATGCCTTAATTTCATATCAAATAGACTAAGTTCTTGAGTTTCTCCGTGCCATAGTGACAAATTATCAAAACAAATAAACTATATCACTATCATGAGATCTTACTTCACTAGCATTCGAAGACTGAACAACTGGGTTCTCAAACAACCCAACAGTGCGTCGCACTCTATCTTCATCATCGAACCATGCATCTTGCATTCTAAGTACATTCCTGAAAAAATAATTTCCATCAAAATTATGAACATCACTGCTAATTAATTTCCATCAAGAGTGATGGAATTTACCAATTATAATGCCGGAGTAAGATGCTAGCTGCTACTTTTGATATGGAAAGGATAGTGGACACTCTTGCAATGTCATTGTCCTGACATCGCCTTATATCTTCTTCTTTCAAGATGAAACAATTTTTCTGGAATAACAAAGTATTATTAATTCAAAACCATAGACTGACAAGGAACATCAACCCAATTTCACATGTAATTAAATACTCACGAGCAAGACAAAAACAAAATCATTATTGGGGATCATGTGTTGAGAGTTCACACTCAAATCTTCATGGTGCTTTAAAAGCTGCGCATACGCATTATACTACTAACTCTGCTCATGCAATGTATTAATCACTATTAGAGTGAAAATTAACTGAAACCTAATAGAGACTCAAGTCCTGTTAAATAAAAATTCAAGTGTTCATCTTAAAGAATTGCAATTGAATCAATACAGATGATCTTCAGTTTGTGCTTTTACCTCATTGTTAGTACAGACCCCGATATAGTCGTAAACGATGCCGCGATAGGAATTGTCGTCGTCGCTGTCGTTGTCGCCGTTAGAGTCGTCACCGTACACTACATAGTCGGCGTCGGGCACATCGTCGTCAGAATCCATGGGGTTTCTTGAGGAGACAAAGCCCTAAGGAGTGTTTGGATGGAGAGAAAGTAACAATGAATCAGTTTAGGGCAAAACTGAGAAGGAATCAGAAGAGCAATTTGGGCGTCGGATGGCTTGCAGTTGAAGTAATTGCGAGGAAGATGTCAAAGCAGTTGTGGGTTTTGTGAGGTTTATGCACGAAAATACAGTATATATAGTTGGGCTTACCCGTGTCTAACCATAAAGCCCATGTTGAAAGCCCGTACTGAAAGCTCAGCGCTTCTTGGAGATTCTAGCCTACGTTCTTACCCAAGAGGATAAAATATCTGTTGTGTACACTACCGTGTCTACTTCCTTTCATTTTCACTCTCTTCTGTAATTTCTGTACTCAAACCCAAGTCATGGATTTGACCTAAAACCCTTGATCTATCGGCTATCAGTGCTCCATAGTCTTCAACAAAGGCTCAGTTTTGTCTCTTCTATGGTAAAAAGGCTTTCTTTTTCATTGTTCTTCATGTTTTCAACTACAAGTTGCAATCTTTACTGATTTTTTTCACTTTCTTCAAGGCGTGAACTTGTTTTATTACAATGTTAGTGAAAATTCACAGATGGGTTAGTTAGGCCAGACCTTATACATGTCCCTAGTCCTTGAGAAGCAAGCTGGTCTAAGACTAAGACCCAGATCTAGTTAGATTGATCCCTCAGAACCTATTTATTTTCTCTTGAAACTTTCCATACATAAACATGTGCAAGGCTCCTATGAGATATTTGATTAGCTTTTACATCCTAAATATGGAACTCTGCTTTGATTTTTAGCCATATGTTGTTGAAGTGTCTCATGTTGGAAGAATGTGGATTTGTGCTTTAACATGTGCAAAGCCAATGTATATATCATTATGAGGTTCTCATTGTTGTATAAGCTTTGAACAAGTCAAGTTTTTTGCTGTATCTCACTGCAGAGAACATGGCAGAAGAAGTGAATATTGCTGATGAAAGTGTGGACAGGATCAGTTCTTTACCTGATGCAATTCTTCGCCACATCTTATCGTTTCTGCCCACAAAATTTGCTGTCGGTACCAGCATTTTGTCAACCAGGTGGAGGTACCTCTTTCCTGTTTCCAACAACCTTGACTTCGACAAGTCATTGGTTTTCAGTCCTAGTCAAAGGGGTGAAGCGAGCCCAAATGGTCATTTTATGGAGTTCGTGGATTGGTGCATCATGCTCATGAATGAGAAACGTATAGAAAAGTTCCGTCTGAAATGTCGCCATTTTGTTGACAATGCCCGTGTTAATTCATGGATATATGCTTTACCAATGTGCAATGTGCAAGAGCTTGATCTATGTATCCCTGTGAGAGAATACCCTATGATGGAACATCCTCGTGTCTTCACCTGTAGTACATTGGTAGTCTTGAAACTGGGTAAAGGCTTCTCTCTGAAAGTTCCTGCTTCTGTTCATTTGCCATGCCTCAAAACCCTCCTCCTTGATTCCATTACATTTTTGGATGAGGTTTCAATTCAGAGGCTCTTCTCTGGCTGTCCTGTGCTTGAAGATCTGTCAATAGTAAGTTGTTCCATGGGGAGAATTCGCTCACTTAAATTGTGTTCTCCTTACCTCAAGAGACTGATCCTAGACAAAATAATCTCTGAGTTCAGCAAATTCAAATTAGTACTCGATGTGCCAAGTCTTGTGTACCTGAAATACACCGTGGGCAAAAGAGAAAAATATACTGTAAAGAATCTACATTCTCTTTCTGAAGCCCATATTTCCTTCAAAGAACCATGTTCTGATGATGCTCCAACATCCCTTCCTGAGATTTTTAAGGAGATAAGCCATGTTCAGTCATTGTCCTTCTCTGGTTATTTTGAAAAGGTTAGTTTGCAAATTAATATTTGTGCTTTAGACTGTATATCGTTATTGCACAAATTAAATTATCAATTATGTTTTTCTTCTATTTGTAGTATATTATGAAGATGTTCAATGAGCTGCCTCTATTTAACAATTGACCCTTTTGGTGCTTCATGCGACTGCATTTCTTCATTTGTCTATGGTCATCAAGTTGCTCCATCATTGTCCAAATCTTGAAATATTATACTATGAAGTAGGGATCATGATATATTTATTGAGTTATAATTGATCTTGCATTGCATCTAGTCTTAACAACCTCTGTATTGTGACTTTGTTAGGGAAGCATGATGTATAAAGATGAAGATGAGTGTGCAGATGTGCCTTGTTGTCTGAAATCAAAACTCAAGGCAATTGAGTGTGCCACGTTTTGGCATTTGGGAATGTTTCTTCAAAAGGACGTGCAGTCAATCGAGTATTTTCTGAAGAACGGTGATTTATTGGAGAAGATGTTGATACACGTTGTGTGTCAAAAAAGTTACCATGAGGAGATCTTCGACAATCTGAACAAGGTAGTGGCAAAGTTACCACTTCGCTTAAAACCATGCGATGTTTACGTCTTCTCAAAGCCACTTATATGATTCACTTGTTGGTTTTCAACAAGGTTGAATTGTTCATGGACCTCTGCTTGTTTTGTTTTTCAGTTTCGAAGCATTTTGGCTTAAATCACTTCACTTTCTGTGTTCAAGCGTTCAATTTACACTAGGTGATATGTGTTTATGTGATTCTTCTGTTAAATTAACCAGTCTTTGTGCTGTTCATGTTTTATCTGTTTTATGTGCTTCTGTTAATTAACAAGTCTTTGTGTTGCTCATGTTATAAATTTATTACCGACATTTTACATAGTGATCAAATGAATAGTACTCATGCTAATGACAGATTTGCATATAATCAAGTGAATATCTGTATAAATCATCAATGTCACAAGAAATATTAGTGATTCTGCATCTTAAAATGTTTGTATAACTATTTTTTTAGGAGTTTTTGCATATGATATAATAAATATTCGGTTTAATACATTGGCAGACGGATATGGCTGTATACACATATATAGAACCTCTATACAGTGAACAATAGCATCTTGTTTACGACCAATCATTGAACATTTCTACGAGATTTAGATTTCTTCTTCCCCTTTCGAGTTTTACCCTTGTTAGCCTCGTGTCCATTTTGTGAGTTGCCATTATTAGTCTTGCTGCAAGCCACGTGAGCATCGACATCTTGAAGGCCATTCTCTAATGCTTTAACCAAGTTCTCAAAGTAATTTCGAGTGACACTGTTGCAGTTATAGGGAAGAAGAACTGAATCTGTGAGTGCCAAAATTGGACAGTTCACTAATTACCAGGCAGTGAACAATGATCTAGATCCATAATCTTATATATGTTTAGTAGTTATAAAGATAAATAGTTATAAAACATACCCAGTCAGACTAGCGAGCTTTGAACGAAAGGCATTGAAATCTTCTGATGGGGACTCGGTACATAGGAAGGTTTGTATTTCTTGCTCTGCACACTGATGAAGTATTTCTAAACCACTCTGCCTCACCTTCAGAAACATAAACATTGTAAAATATTAGCAATCATCGACTGAGACAGGTATGTCGATAAAAAAAACACTATATATGTACTTGCAAGTATTCAAAAAACACCCTTTTGGCATGTTCCTTCTCAGGAAGGTAATACCCATATGCATAAGACCACTTTAGCACTCTCCTACATTCAACAATCTGCGAGAACGTAACATTAACAAAAACATATATTTATGGTAGAATGATTTTTGCAAACAGCATAACACTTGTACTCGTGAATTTTATCCACAGTTCACATTTCACAGCGATATATCAGAGTCAAACCAATCTCAAAAGCAGGACAAAAAAAAAAATCAAAGGCACTATAACTAGCTATCTGGTTACGCATGGGCTAGTTCTTAATATCATAAAACCCAACAAGAGTGTTTGTGAACTGGCTTTGCACTCTCACCTGTAGCCATGCCTCTGTAACGAACTTGACCTGACCCTGAGGTTGGTGCTGTTTCTCACTAAGCCGATCAAGCTGGGAAAAATTGAAAGGTTCAATAAGCATTTACCAATTCCATCAGAAAATATAGCATTGTCAAGAACAGGCGACATATTGGGTATCTAAGTCATCAAAATATAGCAAAGAAAATATACTTACATGCACATCTTGCATTTGCTGTAAATCGACTAGAGCTTTTTGCCTTGACTGCCAAACGAAAACAGAGATATTAGTGTACAAAAACATGTGCCTACATTGGTTAGCTGTTAGATATTAAAAGAACTCAAACAAACAGAGACGAGCATAAGAACTATGAGCATACCAATTGATTAGCTGCCCAACGTTCATAATAATGAGTGTATTTCTCCAAAGAATTCTTTGCCATCTCTCTTCTTCTCTCTGATTCGTCGTACTACAAGGTGACAACATAAACTCGAGGAGATAAGAGAAAGTATAATAGCTCTTACCAAGATAAGCGATTGCAGAACAAGTAATAAATTTTCAAATCAACTAAAACCCTTACAGTTCCATCTTGCTTAGCTGCTTCGTAACTGTTACAACTATAAAAGCCACTTGTACCCTCGTCATGACCTGAGTACTCACCAAGGCATAGCCTGAATGTACATACATGTGAAGTACAACCAATTAGTAAAGTTAGCACTCATTTTCCACAAAAAAAGGTAACCACCTAAACAAGATATATTTCATTAAAAAATAGGCATGAATAGTAACTGAAAAAATTACTGTCTGTTAATGAATAATCATATCTCACCAGCAAAACTCAAATTTACATGGCACCGTGCATACGATGTGCATACACCCTTGGTTCTTTTCAATTGGCCTCTTGCATTTTGGGCAAGGCTTGGAATTAGCAATCATCCTGTGCGCCATTAAATTGAGGGGGGAAATGAACATCATGACAAGTTTAAGAAAGTATGCTTAAGAAATTTAAATATGTACCATTTGTTATGGAAAAGAGCAGTAAACATAACATTTGGGGAAAAGGAGAGTTGGCAAGGAAATTTGTTTAAAGCCCTTTCTCATAAAATAATAACGAAGAACTAAAAATTATGACAAAATGCATATATTGTGAGTAAACAAATGCCTAGGAACATTACATATAAGTGCAATAACAGTAAAAACAAGATTTTCTAGACAGTCATCATATATGCTCAAATGTTCTCTAATTCAAACTTACAAGGTAGAATGCAACACAAAACATAGAATGTATTTTAGAAGTTGAGAACATGTTTTAAACATAAAATGTATTTGAGAAGTTGAGAACATGTTTTGAAGCATCCAAGATATAGAAATGAAGGCAGATGGATCTACATGAGCATAATCACAAGCAAGACAAAGAAATGTTTTACCACTACAGGTTTTCAAATTCGGATCAGCAAATCATGTTGTCCAAACTAATCCAGTGCACTTAAATGATGCCTTTTTTTTTATCTATATTTCAAACCTATTGGGTGTGGCAGGAAACGTATAATGTATAAAAGAGTATGGAGAGTGTGATATATGAAACTGAAGAAAATAGATGTATAGTTGCAAACACGATCACTGCAATCAAGGGACAACTTTAAATGCTGAAATGAATGTTCTACCAATTCACATTCTCAGATTCGGCGCTGTTCTTCACAATCCATTGTCTAATGGTGCTGCAGTCCACAGGACGGTGAGCTTCCTCTGTGCACTGAAATTCCAGATCAATAGAAGCAGTCGAATAGTTCAATATATAGTAACTAATTCCTGTTGAACATAATTGAAATAAGCAAGATTTCACAAAACTTACATTCCAACAAAAGTTATATGAGCAGAGGCAAGAAACATCATAAAGTCCTCCACTATCAGCAGATTCAGCACTGAAGTCAACAGCACACTCATAACCAGGAGCAGGACACCACTTAATCTAGCAGTGCAGTAAAAAGAAAGTAAGGCTTATAGACAGAGAAAGGGCAATAAATAAAATTCATGTCAATTGGGTCTGCTTGTGTCCTTCTTGGAAACAAAAGTTAGATTGCAGGGGCAAGAAATACCATACCTTCTTTTTATTGTCTTCAATATAGGACCTGAGAAGGAAACGAGAATACTTCTCCTTATCTTCATCAGAAAAATGTAAGTTAATCATGTCTTGACCAATCGCAGCACCACAAGATGGGTCGGGACACCTCAATGACAAGCGTACAGGACCATCATTAATGGCTGCTGTAATGTATCCTACAAACCCATGTAATAAAATGCCACAAAATAGATAAGAAAATGTCAAATATGATGCTAGTAGCAGATAAAATACAAATGGAAACTACGTGTATAGTGACTACAATTGCAATCATATGCGAGATTAAAAAAAAATGTATTCATATGGTACACAACAACTGGCAGGGACACCAACTAAGGTGTAGAAGTTAAAAACTTGAGAAAAATGCTAAGAAGCTCTACATGTGCGGAGCAGGAAAAAAGAGGCGCAACTTTACTTAACCAAACAGCTAGATCCTAGTAGTAATGTCTAAGACAAACCTGTCCAGCAAGAACTACAATAAGGATGACCACAAGCAGCTGAATCTATGCTGTGACGTGGATAGGAGTCAAAACAGATCCCGCAAGTAAGCTGTGGAAGGAAGCAATTAGCAAGGTATAAGTAGTCAAATAAATAAGCAAAAAGAAACTGAACAGAACTTGCCTGAATTTCATATCAAAAAGACAAAGTTCCTAAGTGTTTTTGCCCCTTAGCGACAACTTATAAAAATAAATGTACAATTTTTTATATTTAACTTTGAATTATATTCCTATTACGAAAGCTTACTTCTTCAGCATTAGAGAATTGAACAACTGGATTCTCCAACAACCCAACAGTGTGGCGCACTTTATCTTCATCAGCAAACCATGCATCCTCCACATTACTTACCCTCCTGCAATCCACCAAAATGGTGGACATCATTGAGGACAAAAAAAAAAGATCGCTGCTAAGGTCCATCACAGATGACAAACAAGAGCGACAGATTTACCATTTATAATGCCAGAGTAAGATTGTAGCTGCTACTTTTGATATGGAAAGGACGGTGGACACTGTTGCAATGGCATCATCCTGAAGTCATCTTATATCTTTTTCTTCCAAGATGGAATAGTTTTTCTGGGATAAAAAAGTTTATTAATTCAGAATCATAAACTGACAAGGAGCATCAAGGAAATTTATCATGCATACTTCACTGAATAATTAAATAGCCACAAGCATGATAACAAGAGAATCGTTATCGGATGTCATGTGCTCAAAGTTGCACTTCATTACCAATTCTCAAAAAGGCTGCCATTCCCCTATCACTACAACTTTTCTCAGAACCCAAACACAGTCGAAAACACCAAGTAGACTATAAATTTACAAATTTGGCATTATATGGGAAATCAGAGTGATCGTTAACAATTACTAGCTAAAACACCTTAAATTCCCTAAAATTTGTCAAGCTTTCACACACTTGCACTCAATAAACTTGTTTAGGTTCAAAATTCAAGCTCATTCTCTCGATAATTCCAAAATTTGTTTCACAATCTCCACAGTTCCAAAACCAAACCCAAACTCCATCAGGAAGAGCGAAAAGCAAACGGAAGAGCTAAACTCACCGTCGGCTCGTCGGCGGTGTCCACGCAGAGATCGTAACTGTCGGAATCATAGCCAGAGAAGTCATCGCTGCAGTAGTCGGCCTCCTCGGCTTCTCCGCTGTCAAATTCGTCATCCAGCGACTCTGCGTCACTGGATTTGTGCAAATCGTCCTCGCAATCAGTGAAACACATGATGACACAAAGCCCTATGGGCTGTTTGGATGGCGAGAAAATAGGGCGTTGGGTTGTTTGCAGCTGAAGTAACCGCGAGGAATGTGTCAGCTGTGAAAAAAAAAGGCTCCAAATTTGAACCTATATATACAACACAATAATCGCTCGTAATGTACGAAAAGGAAACGGAATAAAGGAAAGTCGGTAATGTATTGAATCTTCAAACAAATTTTGAATTTTTTTCTCCTGAGTTATTATAATTAAGTTAGGGAAACATCATAGTAATTAATAATTAACTAATAAATAAATTTCTCAGGTTTTAAAACACTTTTTTCTTCTTATACAGTTAAATAGTTAAATAATGATTGATATATGATTTTATATGTATTTATTTATTTATCTTAGAGATTTTTAAGATAATTTATGTGTAATTATTTATTTTCAAAAAATATTTTTTATATTTAACTTAGAATATTTATTTTAGAACAATTTTTAAAATTAAATATTTATTTTAGGATGAAGCAAGTGTTTTTGTGACTCTACAAATTCAGTAATAAATTAGGGAACTAGCCTTTTTTTTAATCATTTCACAAAATGTTCATACTTTTTTTTTTTGATAACAAATGTTCATACTTAATTGGATTCTACTAAATCAAATTAACAAATTTGCTGAAAGTGATAAGAGTAATACGTATGGGTGGAGTTATGGATAGATTTTTATAGGAACTGTAAAAAAAAATGATTTATTATTCTTCTATATAAAAAAAAATTATAAAAACATACAAGAATCATTAATATGGTAACCAAATGAGAATTAAGTCTACATCTTTTTTACTTTCAATAAAGAAGTTTATTGCTTTTAGTTTGTCACTATAGACAAGAGGTTAGATGGCAGTTAAGGTTGAACACCTGAATGGTCTATAATTAAAAGAGTATAACATACTACAATATGAGTCGCTTTATTCACAAAACATTGTACAAATGAGAACGAGACTTTTGTTATATTACTCAAGAAGCCTTTACAATTTGCAACTATTATGTATGAGGTAACCCTTTACAAGTTACCTCCGAACATAATCCACTAAGATTTAAGTACTTGATTACGTATGAGATAATGCTAACTAAGATTTAAGTACTTGATTATGTATGAGACAATGCTCGTCTAGCCCAACTAAGTTCTTCGGTTAATCATATCTGGTCAGTGTCCACATCTTCAAGGCCATTCTCCAATGCTTTAACCAAGTTCTTAAAGTATTTTCGAGTGACACTGTTGCAATGACACAGAAAAAGAAACTAAATCAATGAATGCCAAAATATGCACAATCCACAAATTTCAAGACGGTGAAAAATACATTTGACTATACTCTCTAGTATAATAAATCATACAATCTGATATTATATCAATGATGCATAAACTTATAGATGTTTAGCAATTATAACGAAAAATCGTTTTAAAAACTTACCTAGTCAGTCCAGCGAGCTTTGAACGGAAGGCACTGAAATCTTCTGATGGGGCTTCAGCATTCAGGAAAGGCTGTAGTTCTTCCTCTGCACATCGATGAAGGGTTTCCAAACCAGACTCAGCTTGACCTTCAGAAACATCAATATCGCAAAATATTAGCTAATCATCTATTCAGATAGAGATAATTCGATATAATATGCATCGTAATAAAAAAGATTTATATACCTTGCAAGTATTCAAAAAACTTCCTTTTGGCACATTCCTCCATGGGAAGGTAATACCCATATGCATAACTCCACTTTAACACTCGCCTACATTCAACAATCTGCAAAAAACATGTATTTACGTTACAATTTCACAACCATGCAAAAGCATCACGATAGTACTTGAACCAATCTCCAAAGCAGGATAGAAAATCGAAGGCATGGTGATTTTGCACTCACCTGTACCCATGCCTCTGTAATGAAATTGAGCTCGGGCAAAGGTTGATGCAGTTCATCATTAAGCTTATCAATCAGCTGGCAAAAGTTGAGAAGGTTGGTTCAATGAGTATTACCAATTTCAGCAGAAAACATAATATTTTCAAGACCAGGCAATGGTTTAGATTACTGAAAACCGTAATGCAAAGAGATAGGTCCAAGCAGCCTTAAAAATAATTGTAATCAACAGTTCAACGGGACTAGTATACACTAAACATATGATCAACATAGCGAAGAAATCAAACTTACATGCACATCTTGCATTTGCTGTAAACTGGATAGAGCTTTTTGCCTTGACTGACAAGTTAAAACAGAGATAGTAGTGGCGACATCAATTAGTTGCCAGAGATTAAAAGAAGAGATGAGGATAAAAGGTATGAGCATACCAATTCGTTGGCTGCCCAACGTTAATAATAATGAGTGTATCTCTCTGAGAAACTCTTTGCCATCTCTCTTCTCTGTGTTTCGTTATTCTACAAGATAAATTGCAAGAGATAAGAAAAAGTATATTAGTTCTTTCCAAGAGAAATAATTACGGAGATGAATAAAAGAACAAGAAACAGATATTCCAAATCAACTAAAAAGACTCACAGCTTCCTTTTTCTTAGCTTCTACGTAAGGCTTACAAGGATTAAAGCCATGTTTGTTCAACCTATGCAGTGACCACGCACCAAGCACACCCTGAATGTACATACATGAGAAGTGCAACCCGTTAAGTTTGCATAGAATTCAAAACAAATACAGAAAAATTCCTCAAGCCTAAAAAAACAAAGCTATACTTCACTAATTTTCAAAAGATTACTGTCTATTGATGAATAATCATATCTCACCAGCAAAAGATAAATCCACATGGCTTTGGGCACGCCATGCGCATATTATCATACCCTGGCTCCTTTGCAATTGGCCTCTTGCATTTTGGGCAAGGCTTGGAATTAGCAAGTATCCTGTGCATCATTGGCAAACATCCAATAAAAATGTACTCAAATGAAAATGTACACAAGAACATGAAGAGTATAATATATGAAAATGAATATTATACCAAATCACGTTATCAGATTCAGTGTTGTTCTTCAAAACCCATTTCCTCACAGTGCTGCAGTCCACTGGACAGTGAGCTTCCTCTTCACACTGCAGTTCCAATTCCAGTTCAGTACAAGCGGTCAATAGGTCTATATATGGTAACCAACACAAAATTGAAATCAGCAAGATTTCACAAAACTTACATTCCAACAAAAGCTATATGAGCAGAGGCAAGAAACATCATAAACTTCTCCTCTAGCAACACTGATGTCAACAGCACACTCACAACCAGGAGCTGGACACCAGTTAGCCTAAGAAACAAAGTTCATGTAAATTGATAAGGCTTAAGCAGTTTTTGTGGGCTATAGATACAATTTCAATGCTTTGTATTCATAGCTGTTAAGGGTTCTAATTCCAGACATACCATTTTATTGTCATCAATATAGGATCTGAGAAAGTAACGAGAATACTTGTCCTTGTCTTCCTCAGAAGCATGTCTGCTAATCATGTCTTGATCAACCGCAGAACCACAAGATGGATCAGGACACCTCAATAACAAGCATCCAGGACCATCTTCATTAATGGATTTGGTAATGTATCCTACAAAACCACGTAATAACATGCCACAAAATAGATAAGGAAGTGTCAAAATAGGATCTATCAAACAGCTAGATCCTAGTAGTAATGTCTAACACAAACCTGCCCAACAAGAACTACAATAAGGGTGACCACAAGAAGCTGCATTTATATTGTCATGTGGATAGGAGCAAGAACAGATTCCACAAGTAAGCTGTGGAAGGAAGCAATTAGCAACCTTAAGTAGTATAAATAAATAACAAAGAGACTTTCTTTGTGACATAGAAACAACTTATCAGAACAAATAAATTATATCACCACGACGAGATCTTACTTCTCTATCATTTGAGTACTGAACAACTGGGTTCTCAAACAACCCCACAGTGCGGCGCACTCTATCTTCATCATCAAACCATGCATTTTGCACTCCATTTACATTCCTGCAAAATCAATTTCCATCAAAATTATGAACCATGATATCAAGATCACTGCTAATTTCCATCAAGAGTGACAGAATTTACCAATTATAATGCCGGAGTAAGATGCTAGCTGCAACTGTTGATACAGAAAGGACAGAGGACACCCTTGCAATGTCATCATTCTTATGTCATTTTATGTCTTCTTCTTTCAAGATGGAATAATTTTTCTGGAATAATTTTTATTATTATTAATTCAGAACCACAGATTAACAAGGAACATCAAGGTAATTTTACATGTATACTTTCTCTATAAAAAAATTGAACACTAGCAAGCACGAGAACAAAAGAATCATTATTAGAGTTCATATGTTCAGATTTCGCACTTGAATCTTCATTGTGCGTTAAAGTTGCACATAGGCATTGTACTACTAACTATCCACATTCAAAGTATAAATCACTCTTCGAGTGAAAATTGAAACCTAATACGACTCAAATATCAAACAATAGAAACTCAAGTCCTGTTAAATAAAAATTCAAGTATTCAACAACGGAACCTCATGTTAGACATTGCATTTCAAATCGATACAGTTTGTGATTTTAACCTCATTGTTAGTAGAGAGCTCGGAATCGTCGCAATCGGTGTCGCTAAAACAGTTGTCGCTATAAGAATTGTCATCGCTGTCGCTGTAAGAGTTGGCGTCGTGCATATCGTCTTCGGAGTCCATGGGGTTCTTGGGGGAGACAAGCCCTAGAGGTGTTTGGATGGCGAGAAAGTGACAGAGAAACAGTGATTTGGGCGCTGGATTGTTTGCAGTTGAAGTAATCGCAAGGAAGAGCTGTTGTGCATTTTGTGAGGTTACTTACTATTTTAGTATTTTGTCCGAGACTTAGAATTTTGTGAGCTGTTGTGGGCTAGCCCATGTCCCAGCCCAAAAGCCCATGAACACAGATAGCAAGTACACCATGTCAAAGCCCAGCACAGCGTAGAAAGTAATTATACAAAAACATATAATAATTATTTAAATAAAGTAAATTGCATTTTTATAATTCGTTTGATATAAATAATTTAATCATAAAAATATATTTCACCACATGTGATTTAATGAAATATAAATCAATAAAATATTCTTATTCTTATTTTTGAATGAATCCTAATTTATTATTAAATAACTTCGCACTTACAAACATAATAATCCAATTACTTTTTACCTTTTAAAAATAAATATCTCTACATTTGAAAGATAATTTATGCAAGAATTATCATTTTGACAAGAAATCGGAGCATTAAATCTATACTAATCTTAGAATTTAAAGGAAATTCTATTTACTCTATTTTAGTGTTTCCTCGTACAAAATGTTTCCAAATTTGGCAACTTTTTCGCGCTAGATTTCTGGCAATCGTCACGACATAGCGCGTGCGCGCTTTTTCCCTCCCCATTCCTTCACGTTTTTCTCGGGAACCAAACGAGGGGAAAACGGCCCATCTCAATTTTCTCGGGAAAATCCAACCCCTCCCTCCCAAATATCGACTGAACACGTTTTTGACAAATCCGGTAAAATGTAACCATACAATCCCAGCTTTCCGTTTCGGATTTTATTTCCTGGATTTGGGCTTAAATAATCAGACACAAGGCTAATCTCTTCTCGATCTGGGTTCGTCGTAGAAATTAGATTTTGGGTATAGTTTTATTGTGTCTGATTCAGCTGTTGCTGCTGTATATTGAGCTCTGTGAACGATGACGCTGAGCCTGGAATCGCTGCCGGGAAGTTCTGGGTATTTGGATGCGTTCCCGGACAGGAGGATGTCGCTGTTCAAGAACCCTTATATCATGTGCCTGACGGTGATCGCCGGAATCGGCGGTCTCCTGTTCGGCTACGACACAGGTACCAGATTTTGATTTTTCCCATGTATCTGGGTTTTGAGTTATTTATTCAATTAAAAGAAAGTAGCTGCTTCAAGATACAATTTTGATTTACATAATGTATGTTTGAGCAATTGTGTGTACAATTTGGGGCAAATATGATGCAGTTTGAGTTTCTATTGGGACTTGGGATTTAGATTTGGCTAGCCAGCTCAACATTGATTTGAATTGTAATTTTGATGATAACATAACACAAATAGGAATGTTTCAATTTGGCTGGAAGCTGAATATCCAGTAGCCTTGTCTTTTTCTTATAAATATTATATTGTATTGATTCTGGTGGGACAAATTGGGATATGGCTACAAAACACTGAGATTCGTTCTTTCTCTTACTTCTGATGTCATTGTGTTGTGTTCATTATCTGAAAGTTGATACTGAGGTGGTCCAACCTTCAAGAGACAATATGGACTTGACTTAGTTCATATAGTTATCCCATTACAAGACTTTGGCATGCAAAACACATGGGTAACATGAAGCACTATTTCTCGTTATTTATCGGTCATTGTTCATAATGTATGGCTGCTTCGTATACTAATCTGATTCCCATCGACTTGTATATAATTTCCTCTTGATATGATATATTTAGTTTATCCTTGTTCAGCATTGGTTTGGCTCGTTCTTGGTTTTCTGTTGATTGTTCATGTGGAGTCGTTGATTTCAGGTGTTATATCAGGAGCACTTCTGTATATCAAAGATGATTTTGAGGAGGTTAAACAGAGTAGTTTCCTACAGGTACGAACCTAAGAGAAGCAATTCCTCAGAGAAAGAGAGAAAAAGTAGAGATGATTGGTTAATATTTTGAATTGTTATTGAATTGATAGGAAACAATTGTGAGTATGGCCATAGTGGGTGCGATTATTGGAGCTGCATTTGGTGGAGGGATAAATGATAAATACGGGCGCAAGAAAGCTACTCTCACAGCTGATGTCGTCTTTGCAGCAGGATCGGGTGTGATGGCGACTGCACCAAATCCTTATGTTCTGATAACAGGACGGCTTTTGGTCGGTCTGGGTGTCGGTTTGGCATCTGTTACTGCTCCAGTATACATTGCTGAAGCGTCACCGTCTGAAATAAGGGGAGGTTTAGTCAGCACTAATGTACTTATGATAACCGGTGGACAGTTTCTTTCCTACCTCGTAAATCTTGCTTTCACTGAGGTCAGCTCATCCTTTTCTTTGTTGTTCTATCCACTTCTGCAGATTATAGTGACATAAAGTTTACTATATGCAACATAAAATCTTACTGTGCTATTGGTACTATGTATGACTTGTGATGATATACTGAGTTATTAGTACAACCAGTGGTTTATCACCATTCCAGTCTAGGTGCTAATTTGAAGGAGGTTTTCATTGCATCATCCATGATGTTAGAATTTAACAGAAATTTTTTTTTTGTTTGTTTTTTGTAACTCAAAGGATGATTACCCTTAAGTTATGCTAATCAATATGCCAACGAGAATAAACCCTCCAAGACAATTAGAACCTTGCTTTTATCATCTCCTTAAGGTAGATTTGACTTCTACGGGATCAATGTTTAACTTTATCCAGTAATTCAGGCGGTAGAGTTGTTCTACATTGCCTCCTTAGATCGAGCAGTTCTTGAGAGGCTGTTTATGTGATAATTTGCTAGGCATTTTACTTCTTTGTTAGGCAAAGTTACTGAAGTCAAATCTCTTGTTATATTTGTGCTCGTTTGTATTCTTCACTTGCATGAAAGTTCTCCATTTTTGCAGTTTTGAAGGGGCAGCATCGAGATAGAATTTGAGGCTTACATTTTAAGACCTCACACCCTGAAATTTCAATGACGGAATCTCTTCTACCCTGGCATGTCCAAATTATATGATATGTGTGTGTCATGGTAGTTTTTTTTTTTTTTTGATCAGAATGTCATGGTAGTTAATAGCCTCCGTTCTTTCACATAAGAAATTACATTTTTGAAATTCTTGAGCACCATGCATTCTTCCAGTCGTAGATTCTTCAACGAATTATATCTTGAAACACTGTATCTTTCATATTTCTATCTCTAAGTTATTGATACTCAAATTAAATTTATATTTGTATAGAAGCTCTGTTCTGTAGGAAATTAAGATTTAAAATTTTCAAGGTTCTGACGTTCTTCGGATTGAGGGAAGGCTGAGTTTTATGAAGTTAATGGCTTGGGTGATCTGTTTACCAAAGATTTACGAGCATCATAGGTTCTATAAGCGCTGTTTATTACAATTTCCTAACATATCGAGTGCTCGGGCAGGTACGAGGAACCTGGCGATGGATGCTCGGAGTTGCAGCCGTGCCAGCCATCATTCAGTTCTTCCTCATGCTCTTCATGCCCGAATCTCCCAGATGGCTTTACATGAAGGCAAGTATAGCTTCTAAACTATGTGTACAAATCTCCATTAACACCACATTAAATAACTTCCCCCCTTAAATCATTTATATGCAGGATGAGAAAGCTCAAGCAATTGCGGTGCTTTCCAAAATCTATGACTACAGTCGCTTAGAAGATGAAATCGATTACCTTTCCTCTATGTTGGAAGAAGAACGACAGAAGAAGCTTGATATTAAATATGCGGACGTCTTCAAATCCAAAGAAATGAGGCTCGCATTCTTGGCCGGAGGTGGACTTCAGGTAAACATATAAGTTGTGTACCTAAGGTTTCGAACCTCTGATCTCAAGAGCATAAGAGAGTTCACTAACCACCGGGTCATTTGAACCTCTGACCTCAAGGAGGTGAAAACTTCACTTCTTAATCTAACCTGCATGTGTATCTATTCGAACCTTTGACTTCAAGGAGGTGAAAGAGCTCACTGATTACTCAGAAACTTAACTTAAACATTTCTTGAAGCTTAAGGTACCCAAATTTGCTTTGCAGGCGTTTCAGCAGTTCACGGGGATCAACACAGTGATTTACTACAGCCCAACGATCGTCCAGCTGGCGGGTTTCAGATCAAACAAACTGGCAATCCTCTTGTCCCTAATCATCGCCGCCTTCAACGCCGCCGGGACAGTACTCGGAATCTACCTCATCGACCATTTCGGGCGGATCAAGTTAGCAGTAACGAGCTTGATCGGCGTACTGATCTCTCTCCTCATGCTCTCGGGAGCATTCTTCGCCGAATCAGCCGACTCCACAAACGGGCTCTACGGATGGATCGCGGTCATAGGCTTGGCGATGTACATTGCCTTCTTCGCGCCAGGGATGGGGCCGGTGCCGTGGACGGTGAACTCGGAGATATACCTGGAATCGTATCGGGGAATGTGCGGCGGCATGTCGGCGACGGTGAACTGGGTCTCGAACATGATTGTGGCGCAGACGTTTTTGTCTGTGGCGGACGCGTTGGGGACGGGAGGGACGTTCTTGATGGTGGCGATTGTTTGTGTGGTGACGTATGTGCCGGAGACGAAGGGGTTGACTTTTGAGGAGGTGGAGATGATATGGAAGGAGAGGGCTTTGGGACATGGGTATAGACAGAACCTCCTTGAGGAAGGAGATGAGTCCTGAAGCTTGAGCTTTGTTAAAAATGGAGGAGAGAGATTCATATCTGTTTAAATAAATAATAATTAGGTCTCTTTTCTCCTTTTTGGATATATACAAAAACAAATTATTGGGCTCTTTGTGTCTGAACTTGTTTTCTTTTTTTACTCGTTACTTTCATAGCATTTGTAACGAGTGAATTTTTTGTTTCTAATCGAGAATTCATTCAAGCGACTATACAATGTTACTATAAAGTGTGATGGATTCAAACTTTCGACGAAATAAGGGAAATGTCAACACATAAGGAGACTACAACCGACGTTGGTAGATTCCAGGGAGGCGCATGAAATGACGACACGTAAACGAATATATGAAAAACAAATAGACTAATACTTGAACGAATTTTAAAAAATATTAAGAATCTTAAATTTGATACGCTTTAAAACTATGGAATCCTGACGTTTAACATAAATAATAGACCTGAATATGTTAATTTGGATCCACTCTTACACTGTCCTTGCTAATTTATCTTATACCATAATGCCTCACTGTATATAGAAACAGAACATATATACGAACATAGATTCTGTCCTTCAGAAGAAAAAAAAATTCTGTCCAAGTGACAGGACAGGGGGACCCACTTCCTCTTTTGTCGTCCATGTCAACTACACATACCAAAATGGTGGACCCCAAAGCCATTGCTTGAACTTTTGGTGAAGTCAAAAGAGTAACCAATCTCAGGCCAAAAAAGTTTGGGTGTTGCAGGTTTCTTAGATAACAAAGTAGAGTTTGGATAATCATATGATGTCTGTTTCTTACAACTTTCTCAAAATTGCTGTTTCTACGGCAAAAGAAATAGTTGTCATAGTGTCGAAAAGAAATACATTTTTATCCTTAAACACCATTACAAGAGCATTGATCTCACATTTTGAATCGAGAATTATGCAGAATTTATTTCCTTAAAGCTCACATAAATACCAAATTTATCAAGAAAGTAACACTACAGATAAAGATTAACATGCATGTAATCAGACATAATTATAATTCCCCTGATCCGTAAAATATCCTGCAAGGGCGGAGAAAGAAAAGGCACTATCAGATGACACATTTTCCAAAAAAGAAAGAAAGAAACTCTGAATAATTCAAACTATTAGCTGTTTATGAACAAATACAAAAGACTGATTCGACCCTTTTCTGGTTCGATATCACGTTTATGTCTGATTAACGTTTAGAAGACAGTTATAGCTACCAACCTTGATGTTATTATAACTCAAGAAGATGAAGACTCTAGCAGATTCTGTATGTCCTTCTGTAAGAGCCAACACAAGAACAAAACGTTAATACGGATTGTGAAAGCATTCTACAGAATTGATTAGTGAAAGAGAGATTTAATCTAACCTCGATTTTGAGAGGCGAAGTGGTTGGAGCATATCTCTCGACAACTTTTCCTTCTTTGTTCACCAAGAACTTCGTGAAGTTCCATTTGATGCCGTCTCCCAAAAACCCTCCTTTCTGTGTTTTTAGGAACTGGTATATCGGTGCTGCGTTCTTCCCGTTCACATCAACCTAACAAAACCACACCGCATTGAATACCAGTAGAAAAATGCTTGAATGATTCTATTTTTTTTTGTTCTTGTGTAATTTATTTAACAATAATTATACCTTATCAAAGACAGGAAATTCAGCTTTGAACATGGTGCAAACAGTTTCCTGAATTTCATCATTGTTTCCGGGTTCTTGTCCTCCAAATTGGTTGCAAGGAAACGCCAGGATCTCAAAGCCTGCACAGACGATATCACACCAAGAGTCACAAATCAAAGAAACTGAGGAATGAAAATTACCAATTTATTTAGTTAGAATGAGTGACAGACCTTTGCTTTTGTACTTCTCGTACAAAACGTTCAATTCCTTGTAATTCGAATGTGTTAAGCCACTGCACATGATGACAATGATTATGGCCAATAATAAAAATTGGAGGATACAATGAACAAGGATTTAGTCAGAGTATAACTCGTGATTTTTATTCATTAGCTGAAGAATGTGTTTGCAAATCATAAATCTATCAGTTCAATGAGCATGCAATACTGAGATATCTGATAACAACCAATGTGAAGCAGATTGACCGAGAAAAAGGTGTGGACATGAGACGGAAAGTGCATCATTACCATTTTGAAGCAACATTGACAATCAAAAGAACTTTCCCACTGTACTGGTTCAAACTTACATCATTCCCCTTAATATCCTGCAGTTATATATGATAAGTTAAAATGATTAAATCTCAGATCGTTTTAGATATAAAGAAAATCAATAGCCTCCTATAAGTTAGAATTGAAGAAAACTAGTAAAGGTAATCACTTCAGATACATCGGATAAATAATTCAAATGAATTAAGAGATCAAAGATGATGTTAAAAATATGATTACTAGTAGTTTGAGCTTTGGACTAAAATTGGGAGGATAAAAACAAACATGTATTTACAGAACCCAATTCAGAACTCACGCACTACATATCAACAATTGACACTAATGTAAATAACACCTATTGAAAATAAATTGAAATTAAATCTGAGTAAGTATTTCATTACAATGGAAGCTTAAGCTAATGCAAGATCTATTAACAAAAGTGATACAGTGAAGCTGAACATCAAAAACCTCTTGAAGATGAAATATGCTTATTAGGTATCTTAGCAATTACCAATATGATGAGCAAGTTTGAAGCTTGAATAACCAATAAAAGGAACCAAAACCAAGATTTTCATCTAAAATCAGCCTAACACAGTGGCACCAGTTACTCTAATTGAATTCAAAGCATAAATTTCAATCCTTTCTTCCAAACCCATGTCTTTTTCGCCTTCAGTTTTCCAGCAAACCAAACAGAAAGCCAAACCAAACCAAAAATAGATGAAAAAAACTCAAAAAGCAGCTACCTTTACAGAGAAATCATAGATGGATTTGGGAGTTTCTGCAGCCATTTTTCCAGAAAGAGAAGGAGATGGGTATCTGAAGAAGAGCAAGAGAGCAAAACCCAGAAAGATGAGAGAGACCCAGTTGGTGAAATGCATGAATCCTCAGCAATCAAGAACCAACCATTTATAAAAAATTGTCAATCTCAATATAAAACTTTCCTTGTAGAAAGAAAGGCTAAACCATTTTTTAATACAAACGTTGACAATTTTTTTGAATATTAATGCTTACCTTATTTAAGAGGTATGGTGTGGCAAGCTAATGTTGGTTGGCCTTATTAATGTCACACCACAGTTTACAGATATGTAATAAAGGATCAATCCGACAATGACACATAAGCATAGAAGCCTTGAATATGGTGATATATATAGTTTTGTGATGCTGATTGGACAGTGAGAATCTTTTTTTAATGGTCATTGTCATTGTAGCATCATATGTTTTTGCATTTGAAATAAACACGTCATGTTCTTGCAAGTCCACAAAGAAACTGCTCCTAGAAATCTGCCTCACAAGTCACAACCTTGTCCATACTCTGTTGTCATCGAAAATGATTTCTAATTTATTATTTATTTCTTGGAGCTCCATGTTGTGGAGCTCCATATTGAGCATGATCTGAGAAGATCTTTCATTGAATGGCTTTCACGTTTAGGCCAACAACCATACCCAAAATCTTCCCAACTAACAATTGATTTTGATGCTTCAACTCAAATCAAGATTAACATTGTCCCTAAACAAGAATGCTAACAATTTTGTTATAAATCTCAGTTATGTAGAACATCTTACCAATCTTGAACATAGCTTTTGGGCCTCTAGTCCTGTGCTCATATATAGAAGACTGAGAGCAATATGAACAGTCTTCATTACACCCCACCTGTCTTGATAGAGGAGAGTACATTGCTGTACTTCACTGAACTTATGAGCATGTCTGTGAACTTGATCCTAAGAAACCATGAACCTTAAGTGAACTTTAGTATCAAACATAAAAATACTTCATTTGAGTACATAGTATGCTGACAAGAAGGACCTAAATAGCAATAGCAAATAATGGTGCACTTCCATTCCATATACAAAATGCAGAAGAGGAATTCTCAGATTTCATCAGAGTTTGTTTGTGATTAAGCACAGTTTGTCAGAGCAAGCTAATTGAATTTGAAATAGAGCATGAGATTTGAAGCAATGGATTTTGTTAAAGCTGAGATTTTTGGCTTCCTAAGAAACAAAGCCACAGAAATTTCAAAACTTGAAGCTCCTTCTTCATCTTTAAAATAGATTACAAATGCTTGACACAAGGGTGCTGAATATACTGACTCCATGGAAGAGAAGATCAAGAACAAGAGAATTGTAGATGGATTTGATTTCTTCCATTTTCAAGTCCTTCATGGGTGCTCATCTTAGCAGCTGATTTCGAAGATGTCACATAGTGGAGGCCGATCTTCGCTTCTGCTGAAGATGAAGAACATACCCAATTGAAGGCATTGTGATTATGCTCGCTTTTCTCGGGAAAATGCAGTGGAGAGAGAAATTTATCGAGAAAATAGTGCGAAAGAGTATGTTCTATGGGGAGGTCAATTTGGTAATCTGCAAAATCGTACAATTTTTTCTAAGTTTATTTATCTTAATTAATTAATTTTTAGTACTGAATAAAAGTCCTCTTTATTGCTTCCTCTTTCCTTTCATCTTCGTCTCGGGTCGAGCTTGAAGCAGAGATGAGTAGACCCGGCATCAACTCGGTGTTCTACGCCGAGTCGTACCACCCGATTCAGGCCGGAAGCATCGACGGCACCGATATTCTCCCCCACGACAATGCCATTTACCGCGCCCATCTCTGCTCCTCCACTGGCCTCTGTGTGTTTTCTCCCAAATCTCCACTTTCCTCCCCCAATTTTTTCCTGATTCTCACCATGTTTCTGCTTATTTTTTGCAGATGAGCCCTTCCGCGACGCCAATGTTACCGGAGACCCTTACTGCACCATCTTCGTCGGCCGCCTTTCTCACCTCACCACCGAAGACACTCTTCACAAGGTAATTGCTGGTTTGTGATTTTCTGTTTGGTTACTAAGAAGCAGAAGAAAGCCATAAGCTTTTAGGTGATTTTCTACATGAGTTGTGTTGGGTGGTTGGAGTTCTTGTAAATCATTATATGTTCTGTGTTTTGCTTGGTTTGCTGGGAAGTTTGGGAAAATAAGTTGAATTAGTGTGCTTTGAGTTCTCTATTATGTTTCTATCATTTGAAAATCACAAGTATGGCTTAATTATTTGATAATCTCAGTTTGGTTGTGGAGTAAGTGATGGAAAAATGATTTGAAGCAATGGGTTTTGGTTATTTTAAACTTACATTGTAGTATGCATTAAACATTCTTCAGGCTGATGAGAAAGTGTGTAGCACAATCATATAGTTCCGATTCTTTTGCAACTTTATGTTGTTTCAGCTTCAATTATTAATCTCCTCCCAGGTAGCTACGTCAATTTGTTCTTATACTTAGTAAGCTTGTTACATGTACGTTGCTTGGGTTGATGAAACATGAAAGGATTGGGAAGTAAAAGTTTTGTTAGGCTTCGTCTCAACTAAGCTACAGAGTCCAATAAACCTTGAATTTGGGAAGTTAAAAGCTTAGAAGAAAAAAAGTTAAGATAAAATTGTAAGTGTGTTGGTTTTGCTAAATTAATAAATCAATTGAAGCCAAACGGTAAGTTAGGTTATGATTCATATCCGTTCTTTGGTTTCCCTCATGCAAAATTCTAGTGTTTTAGAATCTAGCTTTTCTTGCATTGTTTCAGTAATCATGCCTACTCAGTTAGTTTTTTTTTTTTTTTTTCCTTTACCTTCCTTCAAGTTTCAGTTCATGTATGCTATTTCCCCCTTCATTTTATCAACTCTATGTTTGAAGTGTAAATGATGTATCCAAGCTTTTCAGGCCATGAGCAAGTATGGTCGAGTGAAGAACTTGCGCTTGGTCAGGCACATTGGTAAGTTATTTTGACTTACATTTTAGAAGTTTGCTTACTGTTTAGTAGTTAATGCCGTAAATCATTCATAGATGATCATCAAGCCAAATAGCATTTGTAAAATGGGACATTGACAGCTTAATCAATAGAGGTTATCATCTTGATCTAGTCCAATAGAGAGATTGCCAGATATACACTTTATGAACTTAAGAGGAGGACCTGCATTTTTCTTTTCCATCAAACTCTTTGTAGTCAAGTTGTGCTACAATAAACATGCAGCTTGTGCTTGGAAGTACATGAAATGTCATTAGACTGAACTTCGATGATGCCTCTTCAGCGAAGTCTCATTGTTGCATTAGATAGTTTTGCTGTTTTTTTTTTATATATAAAACATGATTTCACTTCTTTTCCCATACCTCTTACTTTATTGGTTCTTTCTCGACAGTGACTGGTGCATCCCGAGGTTATGCTTTTGTTGAGTTCACAAGTGAAAGAGAAATGCGCCGTGCATACGAGGTGATACAATAATGTTGACCACTTAAAATATGGCACACACAAACACACAAATGTCTACATGGGTGGCTTGAGTTTCACTTTTAGTTTTGTTGTTTATTTTAGAATCATATAAAAGAGAGAAGTTCTCGTGTATGAATAAATTATTTACATTTTGAACTTCATTAGACTATGCATATGACCTGACATCTCTAATCTATCAATGGTACCTAATTGATTGGTCTCTAATCTCTAATAATAAGTGAACTAGTCAAGCGTCATATGATGAAATCTTCCTCTGTTCTCATTTCTTGTGTAGTACTTGTGAGTATAGTCTTACAATTGTGAGGCTTATTGCATTTTTGCGGTTGCAGGATGCTCATCATTCCGTGATTGATGATTATGAAATTATAGTCGATTATAACAGACAGCAGTTGATGCCAGGGTGGATTCCAAGAAGGTTAGGTCAGTTACAATATCCTCCTCTTTTACACATATACATTCTCTTTGGAGTTTACTCTAGTAATCTTTTCACTACAGGAGGTGGCCTTGGGGGTAAGAAAGAGTCAGGACAGCTCCGTTTTGGAGGACGTGAAAGGCCCTTTAGAGCTCCCCTGTATGCATCCTACTTCAACTCTTTTCTGTAATCTCTGTTTTGGCATATGAGTTCTGAAATGTTCTGTGGCCATAAATGGAGATGGAGTGATGATTATTTTTCATGTTGTGTTGTTACTGATTAGGCATATCTTCATTTAAATAAGCAGACGCCCAATCCCATTTGACGATCTGAAGAGGCTTGGCATTCCTCCCCCACCCGAGGGAAGATACATGTCGCGCTTTCAGGTATTCTTCTGTTGCAGTTGAAATATGAGTATTAAAACTTGAAGTAAACATTGATTCTCGTACTGTATCAAGATCAGCTACACTGCAAAGTTTATGAAATTTCGGTATCTTGATTTTGAATCTCAATTCTCTAGAAATAACAGTATCTCCTTTTTTGTCGCTCATGGTTATATATATAGGTTCCATCTCCCCCCAGAAGGAGCTCTAGAGACATGGAAGAAGCCTCTCACAGAAGGAGCTCTATGGACAGAGAAGAAGACACTCACAGAAGAGGATCATTGGATTTGGAAGACCATTCTCATAGAAAGACCAATATGGAGAGAGAAGACAGGAGCTCCCAAGACAATGAAGAACGCCGCCACAGAAAGAGATCCAGAGAAAGCGAAAGAGAAGAACACTACAGCAAACGGAGAAGCAGGGACAAGGAAGAACACTCCCATGGAAGGAGCTCTAGGGATAAAGAAGAACGCCATAACCGGCGCCAGAAACATAGCAGCAAGTCTCATAGGCATGAGAAGTCAAGTAGCCATGATCAGTTTTATGATGATGACTGATATAATTTGAGTACAATGTAGCAAGAACTGATAGATGCATGAAACTATGAAGCAATGCAGTCTGTTTACAGAACATTAAGATTCAGAAACAAGTGATGCATATAGTTTTGCAATTGTGTTGCGCGCGTAGTGTTCACTTGCTGGCTTTGCGCGTATAGATAACCTGCCCACATTTAGTATTATTACACCGCTGGCTCCACCACACCCTGCCTCCGAGTTTCTCTCTCTAAAAATCTGTCGGGACTTTCTCTCTCTACAACTTTCTCTCTGCCATGGCTTCACTTCCCAAGCTGTCCAGAAACCCTACCTCCGCCGCCGCCGATCAGCAAAACCCTAATTCCACCTCCGTCGCAGCATCAGAAACCGCCGCAGC